>SKCR01040444.1:0-133592 GCA_019454045.1 Zanthoxylum bungeanum
ATGGGTTCCTAAAAAGAATTATACCATACATAAAGACCTCTAATAAGTGTTCAAATGTCACTAAATATGCTTAACATGCATTGTTGGAATGTTGCTGGTGCATTACAAAGTCCAAAAGGCATTTTCCTAAATGTAAATGTTCCAAAGGGACATGTGAATATGGTTTTTTTCCTGGTCTTATAAAGCAATGGGAATTTGATAATAACCTGAGTAACCATCAAGAAAGCAATAGCAGGGATGTCCTGCTACTCTTTCTAAAATTTGGTCAAGAAATGGTAAAGGAAAATGATATTTTCTAGTGGCGTCATTTATTTTTCTACAGTCAATGCACATACGCCAACTAGATGAGATTCGGGTTGTAATTGATTCTCCTTTATCATTCTTTACTATAGTTATTCCATACTTTTTAGGCACAACGTGTGTAGGACTTATCCACTTATTATCATAGATTGGGTAATGCCTGAATCAAAAAGTTTGAAGACTTCTGTTCTTACCACTTCTTTCATGTAAGGGTTTAATCTTCTCTGAGGTTGATGATATGTCCTAGAATTATCTTCTAAATGTATTTTGCTTATGAAAATCAAAGGATTAATGCCTTTTATGTATTTTAAAGTCCACCCAATTGCCAGTTTATGTTCTCTCAACACATTTAACAACTTACCTTCTAGATTGCTTGTGGGGGAAGAATAAATTACCACATGGTAAGTCTACTCATCTCCGAGAAATGCATACTTCAATCCTTCTGACAAAGTCTTTAATTCCAATTTAGGTTCTTTCTCATGTTTTTTCTTACTCCAGTGTTCCTAGTTCCTCCAAATTTTATTTCTCTTCATCGTCTTCTAGTACCTGTGTAGAATCAAGTTAAAAATCGTTAGAAATATCTGAATCTAAATGCATACTTGATTCAAGAAAATTAGCTATATAAATTTTCATGGGATCAGATAAACTCCCTTGAATATGTTCCTCCAAAATTATTTCAATTATTTCCATGCTCTCATTTTCACCGTCCTCATTGTATAGTTATTTGCACATTTTAAAAAAATTAAACTCCAACGTCATATTGCCAAAGGATAAATTCATGATTCAATTCCTGTAATTAATTAAAGCATTATTTATTGCTAAAAATGGACGTCCAACTATTACATGAATTTTCTTATAACTGTTTTATATATGTTGGGTTTCCTGAACAATAAAATCCACGGGATATATGAATTTATCGACTTGTAATAACATGTCTTCCACAATTCCTTTTGGTACCTTGACTGATCTATCAGCAAGTAAAATAGTAGTTGATGGTTGTTTTAACTCGCCAATATTAAGTTGTTGGTAAACCGAAAATGGAAGCAAATTGACACAAGCTCGAAGAACAAGCAAAGCATGTTCAATTTTTTTATTTCCAATAATACATGAAATAGTTGGACAACCAGGATCTGTATATTATAATGCATTATTGTTTGAGAGAATGGAACTTACCCGTTCAGCTAGAAAAGTTTTCTTTCTTACCTGATGTTTTCTTTTAACAGTGCACAAGTCTTTCAGAAATTTGGCATAAGATGGTATTTGTTGGATGACATCTAACAAATGAATATTGACCTTTACATGTTTGAATATTTCATATATCTCTAAAGAATCGTTCAATTTCTTTATTCTTAATGCTTGAGGAAATGTAGGTGCATGAGAAAAATTGTTATCATCAACGATAGGTAATGGTTCATTAACCCCTTGATGAGGCCCATGATGCAGCCCATGATGGACACGAATGTACCACAACCATGCATGTTTCAGAAGGTCCAATCACGAGGTCTCAAGCTAAGAAGATCCAGGAAGTAATTCATGGATTCATACTGAAGATTATATCTGACTATTCCCGCACCTCTACTACATTGAGTATGTGTTTGAAGCTGGATGAACCCATGATGGTGCACCTTATTCAGGCCGTGGAGCAACGAAATACTTAGGCCTATTTTATTATAGTTATTTGATAATTATTATTATTTTATTTAGGGCTTGACATTTTTTTTAATTCGGCCCTTTATTTATGTTTGAGCGTATTACTTTAGATTATTATTTTATGTTTGGGAATTAGGTTAATCGTGCAAGGGTTTGCATGTGGGGATAGCTTAGGTTGTTTTTAGGATACACGCCGGTTGGCGTGTGAGGATACCATTTGGTCAATGTATGGGTCAAACCCAATTACCAAGCCCAATAAGGAATCACCCTCATATGCCATAAAATCAATATCAAGCCCATAAGGCCCAATCAAACATAAAAGCCCATTTTATATTTGGGCTTAAATGGTGTGATTTAGGCCCATTTTGGATCCAATCCAAATGGTCTAATCTACTTGGCCCAACCAAGCCCATTGTCCAAATATAATAGTTTTAGGCCCAATTCAAAATTAAGCCCAACTAACCAATTTAAAATTCCAAATTTTATAACTAATTAATTAAAGTGTATTATCATGATTAATCCTTTAAATCAATATTCCCAAAATATCATTAATCCATTAATCATATTTTTATCTTAATATATGTCCAACATTATTTAATCAAAAAATCAAGTCCCTAATCCTCCATCAAGCATTCGGCCAAGGTGATTAAAATGGTTCCGATTTCGTTTTCAATCCAATCGAATTACAAATCATCATTCCATATTGTTTCAAGTCATCTAATGTCTTAAAATTAAAAAATCATCTAGTCCATATGCTTGCATGTATTCGGCCAAGCCTCATTTTGGTTGGAAAAATTAATCCAATTTATTTTCCATGAAATTGATGATGTATAATCTAAATAACATACATCTAAGCATATTTAATCAAGCAAACTCATCAAATCATGCTTCATACAATTTTCCCCAAAAACATCCTAATATATTTGCATGCTCTTTAAGCTCAATGATACCATTGTTGGTTTCTATTACCAAGCCCCAAGATCAACAAGAACAAGCAAAATATATAAATACATGAATGAATTAATTGAAGTATGGCAGAATCATACTCACAATACTTGAAAATGGATGCTAAGATGATGCGAAATTCCTCCATTGTGCAGTGAAGCTCTCGGCCAAGAAGAAAAGAGGGACTCCAAGTCGAGTTTGATCCTTCCAAGCTCAAGGATTAGTTTCCCATATCACCTATGTATGATCCCTTGAAGGTGCTAGCCTTTGTTGTGATTTTGAATGCACAACTTCTTCAAATCTTGCCACAAAAATGAAGAAATGGAGAGCCCAAAACTGCATGTAGTTTCGGCAATGTGAGAGAGAGGAGAGTTGAATGATTTTTGTTACAAAAAATCAATTTATATTTATGCCATAATATTTATTAAATTAATAATAAACTTATGACACAAATCATGCAATGGCTTAGAGTGTCAAACACTCAATTTCCATGCAAAACCATTGAGTGCATTGTACAATATCTCCATGCAATGCATTAGAGTTAAATAATGCATAATATGACATGTGTCATGTGGGCCCCACACGTTTCCAAATGAAAGTGGGCCCACGTGCACTCACGCGTTCGGGTTCGATATTTCCGAAATACCGAACTTACGTCGCGACGTTAATTAAATCGAATTTAAATAAATAATTGCGCCTAGCGAAATTATTATTTACGTCGCTAACGAATTAATTCTAAATTAACTCGTTTGCCCGAATTAAAATCTAATTTTAATTTCGCGTCGAAATCGAATTTCGATTATTATATCGAATATAATAATTTTACGATTAATTCCAAATTAATCGTTCTCTCTCTATGTATAGTACTTTATCCAAGATAAAGTCTCTCCGTAATCCAGATTAATCGAAGTTAATCGAGTTTGATCATACATCTTGGTGAATCTTCGGGAAGCGACCCAAGAGATCTCCGGATATGTTGCAGTAAATACGGTCGTCGGATAATCCGAAACGTACGTCCCGTCGTACTACGTTTTTACCGATTCACAAGACAAGGTTGGCTTCTAGAAAAGCGCCATGCCTACCCAATTCTCCAGAAATATTCTTATAGGAATATAAGATCTATATCAAGCGTAGTATACCGTAGTATTGCGTACATCGATCCAGTATCGGACGATCACATGTTAGGCCTGGGGCTGGAAATGTGTCTGCCCCGTACGAAACATATATCGGACATCAAGCAACTAGTCTCTTTAAATCGGACAATCCTGACCTGGTCCATATTGTCCCGACGGTTGCAAACCTTTTATAGAGTACTAGTTCTGTGTCCTGCGTGATCATCACCTCCATATGTCTGAAGTGATACTTCCATCTCGACATCACATCCAGTACACTACGATTCTCGATAAACCCAGAAGAGGTGTACACAGAACCGTTAAGGTCCCCAACCACCAAAACCAAAGTTTACCGATTGTCGCAAGTACTAGCGATGTAAGTCTCAGGTTAAGACCATATAACACCTACCCTGATGCGGCCTCCCATAGACACACAGATATACTACCAATGGGATTCCGCGGGTCTATCCAGAGCGAAGCTGTTTTCCGTACCATCGGTAAAACACAACCTCCTATCGCACTTGCATAAGTATCCAATACTTAAATATATGAGAACTATGCCGTTATGCCCTCACAACGTGCACAAGCGCAATACTAGTCTATTCCGCATTATCGATGTCCGATCTCGATAATACTCCGAATAGGGATATTTAATGATTAAACCTTTATGGATTGATACTGTCTCATATCATTCTCAATCCGGTATTAATCATATGGACTTTCGCCATTTATATATCAAAGTAAATAATATTACAAAACGGCAAAAGGCAATTTCATTATCACATAGTTAATTTGTACAATAATATAATATCATTTACAAACAGTGACGCTATGGGACATAATGTCTAACAAATTCCACAACACCAAAGTTTTAGAAGGTTCTAGTACAAAGTTTTAAAATTTTGCCTACCTGTAATTTTTTTCCTCGCATTCGTATTTTCGAGACGGGGTGATTGAGGTAATTTACTTGTGCGTGTTTAAAAATTCTAATTTTCGAGTGCAATCGTTTGCCTACTATCATATTTGCCGCAATCGATAGTGTGCTTGTTTTCCTCTTCCATTTGCATTTAATTACCTTTCTTTATTAATTCTCGACATCGTTGTCAGCGTCTTGTTTCCCTTATGCTTGTGTCTATCTATCTGTTGTACTTGTGATTGAGCTGAATAGTGCTATTTGGGATAAAATTATGGGTTTTGGTCGTACTAGGCTCAAATCTTTTAAGAACTCATCTGAGGGCAAGAGAGGTAAAAGGCAAGTGTGGGTGAGCTTAGCTTAGGGTAAAAGCCATTTGAGTGACAAACACGAGGGAATTGTTAGGATTTTTTTTCTTTGCTTTAATTTTTTTATTACTAACGTTTGTTGCAGTTGCCAGAGAAGGCGCAGCTCTGAGTCAAAGTGCAAATTCTCCACATGAGCCCTAATTAAGGGATGTGGCGAATACTGTGACAGCGCTTCAACAAGAGTTTGCGTGGGTATTAGAGTTGATGAGAGATGTTCGAGATGAGGTACAAGCGATGAGACACAATATTCCACAGGGAAATAGGCCACCAAGGCCGACTAGAGCTAATGAGGCAGGGCCCGTAACCCCTAGACCTAGTGGGCGACATACTGTACCCATGGATGAGATGGAGGCAGAGAATGAATTTGATTATGATAAGGATTTTGATAGAGTATTAAAGGTGGATATGGGTGGATTTCGTCCTAGACGAGGTAGGAATCAAAGGCTGTTCAAGAGAAGTCATGAGAATGAGGGAGATGGTGACTTGGGTAAAATCCAGATGGCTATCCCTTCCTTCCAATGCAAAAGTGATCCCAAAGCTTATCTAGAGTGGGAATCTAAACTATAGCTTTTTTTTTACTGTCATAACTTTTCAGAGCTTAAGAAGGTGAAGTTGGCGATTATTGAATTTCATGATTATACACTTGTTTGGTGGGACCAAATGATGATAAACATTATTAGGAATAGGGAGTGCCTGATCACTACATGGGTAGAATTGAAAACAATTATGAGGAAGCGGTTTTTACCGAGCCACTACTACTGAGATCTGTATTATTAACTTCAAAATCTTACACAAGAGTTTCGGAGTGTCGAAGACTACCACAAAGAGATGGAAATTGCCATGATTCGTAAAAATGTAGAGGAAGACCGAGAGGCCACTATGGCACGGTTTCTAAGTGGGCTGAATAGGGAGATTGCAAATGTAGTGGAATTACAACATTATATGAAGTTAGATGACATGGTACATATGGCAATGAAAGTTGAGCGCCAACTGAAACGAAAAACTGTATTAAGGTGTAATTGGGGTCCAAAAAATACATAGAAGTCAAAATGAAGAGATAATGACAGGGATGGCACCACATCTAGGTTTATATCAGAGGCCCCAAAACCAAAGGAAGACTTCACCACCAAGCCTAAACCAAAAATTGATACTCCACAAAATAAGAGTCGTGACCTCAAATGTTTCAAATGTCTGGGAGTGGTCATATAGCTTTATAGTGCCCTAATAGAAGGACCATGTATATGGGGGTGATGGTTAGGTAATTCAGATGGTGAGGATATTGCGGAGGAGATGCCCGAGTTGGAGGTTGCCATTGATGAAGAAGTGGTTGAATATACAGCCAAAGGAGAGTCCATTGTGACCCGACGTGCTTTAAGTATCCAGGCCAAGGTTGAGGATGATATGGCTCAACAGTGGGAGAACATATTCCATACTAGATGCCTAGTCCAGAACAGGTATGCATCATGATTATCGATAGGGGCAGTTTTACTAATGTGGCTAGCACAATACTTGTTGAGAAGCTGGGTTTGACTTTGCTTAGACATCCTAAGCCTTATCGTTTACAATAGTTGAATAACAGTGGCGAGGTTAAAGTCAATAAGCAGGTCTTGGTTAGTTTTACAATTGGTAAATACATAGATGTGGTGTTATGTGATGTAGTCCCCAAACAAGCTGGGCATTTATTACTAGGGCATCCTTGACAGTTTGACATGAGAGTGATGCATGATCGGTTTCAAAACAGATATTGTTTTGCATAAGATGGAAGAAAAATTACACTTGTTCCATTGACAGCACATGAAGTTTTTGAAGATCTAATGAAGCTATAGGCTTCTACGGAGAAAACACCCATGGGTGAGATCGAGAATGTGAGTCGATGGGGTGAGGTTGACAGTTCCAGGGGATTAGGCAAGAGATATACTGAGCGTGCACAAAATAAAAAGAGTGGGTGGAATGAAAAATAGTTTCTTTGCTATAGAGGGGGAGTTGAGGAGAGAGTATGCCAAGAATAAAGTTATGATCCTTCTTTTGTATAGAGAAACTCTTTTAAGTTCTGATGAAACTAACCCTAACAATGTCTTGCCTAGTGTGTTTACTTCTTTATTGCAGGATTATGATGATGTGTTTGCAGATGAGATACCTCATGGTTTACCAACACTTCAAGGTATTGAACATCAGATCGACTTCATCCCAGGGGCGGTCATTCCTAATTGACCAGCCTACCGCAGTAACCCTGAGGAAACTAAGGAGCTCCAAAGGCAAGTGGAGGAGTTGATGAGCAAAGGGTACGTCCAAGAGAGCATGAGTCCGTGCGCAGTTCCAATCTTGTTAGTACCAAAGAAATATAGAACATGGAGAATGTGCGTGGATTTTCAGGCAGTCAACAATATCACTGTAAAGTATCGCTACCATATCCCTAGATTAGATGATATGTTGGATGAATTATATTGGTCTTGTATTTTTTTCTAAAATTGACCTTAAAAGTTGGTATCATCATATTAGGATGCGGGAAGTGGATGAATGGAAGACTGCTTTTAAAACAAAATACATACTATATGAGTGGCTTCTGATGCCATTTGGGCTTACAAATGCCCCCAGCATTTTTATGCATCTAATGAATCATGTTTTGCATGCTTTTTTGGGAAAATTTATAGTCGTATATTTTGATGATATTTTAGTGTACAACAATAATTTAGATGAGCATGTAGGACATGTGTGATTTGTGTTTGATGTTTTAAGGAAGGAACTGGTGTATGCTAATCTAAAAAAAATGTGACTTTTGCATGGAAAAAGTGATATTTTTGGGGTATGTCATTAGTGTTCAAGGCATTAAGGTCAATGCGGACAAGTTTAAGGTCATTCATTAGTGGCCTATACCTAAGAGCATCACTGAGATTAGGAGCTTCCATGGACTAGCCAGTTTCTATATGAGGTTTTTAAAAGACTTTAGCACTATTGTCGCACCACTTACTGAAGTCATAAAGAAAAATGTCGGTTTTTACTGGGGAGGAAAACAAAAGTGCCTTTAAACTCCTTAAGATCGTTTATGTTCTACGTATGTTTTAGCCTTACCTAACTTTAACCAAACTTTTGAGATTGAGTGTGATGCTTCAGGTGTTGTCATTGGAGCAGTTTTTATATAGGAATGACGTCTTATAGCTTTCTTTAGTGAAAAACTAAATGGTGCGGGTTTGGACAATTATGACCCATAGCTGTTGGTTTCTATAATATGTCCCAAACAAAGATTAAGCATGTGAAATACTATAAAGAATATATATAAACATGAAGTATGGCGGAATCATACTTACAATATCTTGTGATGAAGAAGATGATCAAATGGTAGAAGCTCCAAGTTATGGAAGATTCGGCCAAGAGGAGGAGGAAGACTTGAAGCTCCAAGCTTTTGTATTCCAAGCTCTTTGATGGTTTCCCTATCACCTCTTTTGATCCCTTGCTTGTGCTAGCAAAAATGGAGAAATAGAAGATCAAATCTTCCTTGCCCTTGTCAATGGAGTTCTCGGCAATTTGAGAGAGAAGAGAGATTTTGTGTAAAGTCTTAAATGATATTTGTTTTACCAAAAATCAATTTATATTTATGTCATAATTTATTAAATTAATAATAAATCTATGACATAAACCATGCAATGGCTTAGAGTGTCAAACACTCAAACTCCATGCAAAACCTTTGAGTGTAATGCACACTATCACCATGCAATGCCTTAGAGTGTTTTGTACACTATTAACATGCAATGCCTTATCAATAAAATAATGCATATAATGACAAGTGTCATGTGGGCCCCACACGTTTCCAAATGAAAGTGGGCCCACGTCCACTCACGCGTTCGGGTTCAATATTTCCGAAATACCGAACTTGCGTCGCGACGTTAATTAAATCGAATTTAAATAAATAATCGCGCCTAGCGAAATTATTATTTACGTCGCTAACGAATTATTTCTAAATTAACTCGTATGCCCGAATTAAAATCTAATTTTAATTTCGCGTCGAAATCGAATTTCAATTATTATATCGAATATAATAATCTTACTGATTAATTCCAAATTAATCGTTCTCTCTCTCTAATAAGGCACTTTATCCAAGATAAAGTTTCTCCGTAATTAATCCAAGATTAATTAAATTCGAATCAAATATCATAGGTGAATCTTCGGGAAGCGACCCAAGAGACCTCCGGATATTTTGGTAGTAAATACGGTCGTCGGATAATCCGAACACGTACGTACCTCGTACTACGTCTTTACCGATTCACAAGACAAGGTTGGCTTCTAGCAAAGCGCCATGCCTACCCAATTCTCCAGAAATATTCTTATAGGAATATAAGATCTATATCAAGCGTAGTATACCGTAGTATTGCGTACATCGATCCAGTATCGGATGATCACATGCTAGGCCTAGGGCTAGAGATGTGTCTGCCCCGTACGAAACATATATCAGACATCAAGCAACTAGTCTCTTTAAATCGGACAATCCTGACATGGTCATATTGTCCCGACGGTTGCAACCTTTTATAGAGTACTAGTTCTGTGCCCTGCGTGATCATCACCTCCATATGTCTGAAGCGATACTTCCATCTTGACATCACATCCAGTACACTACGCTTCTCGATAAACCCAGAAGAGGTGTACACAGAACCGGTTAAGGTCCCCAACCACCAAAACCAAAGTTTACCGATTGTCGCAAGTACTAGCGATGTAAGTCTCAGGTTAAGACCATATACACCTACCCTGATGCGGCCTCCCATAGACACATAGACATACTACCAATGGGATTCCGCGGGTCTATCCAGAGCGAAGCTGTTTTCCGTACCATCGGTAAAACACAACCTCCTATCGCACTTGCATAAGTATCCAATACCTAAATATATGAGAACTATGCCGTTGTGCCCTCACAACGTGCACAAGCGCAATACTAGCCTATTCCGCATTATCGATGTCCAGTCTCGATAATACTACGGCTAGGGATATTTAATGATTAAACCTTTATGGATTGATACTGTCTCATATCATCTCAATCCAGTACTAATCATATGGACTTTCGCCATTTATATATCAAAGTAAATAAAATTACAAAACAGCAAAAGGCAATTTCATTATCACATAGTTAATTTTGTACAATAATACAATATCATTTACAAACAGTGACGCTATGGGACATAATGTCTAACAATCTCCCACTTGGCCTATAGCCAGTCACTCAAGCATCTAATACCCGAACTATGTATGTGTCGTTCAAAAACTTGCTGAATGACAGCCTTCGTCAGCGGGTCTGCAATGTTATCATCTGATGTGACCTTCTCGACTTTTACATCGCCACGATGTATAATCTCCCGAATCAGATGGTAACGTCGAAGAACATGCTTGGACCGTTGATGAGACCTTGGTTCCTTAGCCTGCGCTATAGCCCCGTTATTGTCACAATATCATGGAACGGGCTCTGCTGCTAACGGAACTACTCCTAATCCGATTAGGAACTTTCGGATCCAAACTGCCTCCTTTGCTGCTTCAGATGCAGCGATGTACTCCACTTCTGTTGTTGAATCGGCAACAGTATCTTGCTTGGAGATTTCCAGCTCACTGCTCCGTTATTCAAACAAAAAATGTACCCGGATTGTGACCTGTAGTCATCCTTGTCGGTTTGGAAACTTGCATCGGTATACCCAGATACCGCAAGTTCTCCACCTCCATAAATTAAGAAAGCATCCTTAGTTCGTTTAAGATATTTAAGGATATTCTTAACTGCTATCCAGTGACCTTCACCTGGATCGGCCTGATAGCGACTACACATGCTCAAAGCATATGAGACATCAGGTCGTGTACATATCATGGCATACATGATCGATCCGACTGCCGAGGCGAACGGTATCCGACTCATGTTGTCTCTCTCTTCCTGAGTCTTAGGACACATGTCCTTAGACAGAGAGGTACCACGTATCATTGGAACCAATCCCCTCTTGGATTGTTCCATGTTGAATCGCTTCAACACTTTATCAATGTATGTACTCTGGGAGAGTCCAAGCAGCTTTCTAGATCTATCCCGGTAGATCTTTATTCCAAGAATAAAGGCTGCTTCTCCCAGATCTTTCATGGAGAATTTTAATGAAAGCCAAGCTTTCACCGACGTAAGCATGGGAATGTCATTGCCTATCAGCAATACGTCGTCGACATAAAGGACGATAAAAGTAAGTGCTCTCCCACTAACCTTCTTGTATACACAAGGGTCATCTGCGTTTTGCACGAAATCATATTCTTTTATGATCTCATCAAAACGTTGATTCCATGACCGTGATGCTTGCTTCAATCCATAAATGGATCGATTTAACTTACAAACCTTGTTTGCAAGTCTTGACACGATAAACCGTCAGGCTGTTGCATATAAACATCCTCCAAAAGGTTTCCGTTAAGGAAAGCGGTTTTAACGTCCATCTGCCATATCTCGAAGTCGAAATATGCAGCTATTGCAAGCATTATCCGAATGGATTTAATCATGGCAACGGGTGAGAAGGTCTCGTCATAATCAATACCATATTGTTGACGATACCCCTTCGCTACAAGCCTAGCTTTGTACGTTTGTACGTTGCCATCCATGTCGGTCTTCTTCTTGAAGATCCATCTGCATCCAATAGGCTTTACGCCTTCTGGTGCATCAACCAGTGTCCAAACTTGGTTGGCGTACATGGAATCCATCTCGGACTTCATGGCTTCTTGCCATAAAGCGGAATCGATATTTCGTATCGCTTCCTCATACGTAGCCGGCTCATTATCCTCAATCAGATTAATATCTACATGAGGTGAGATCAGGAACCCATACCTCTCAGGTAATGTTCTGACTCTCTCCGACCTACGCGGTCCTTGTGTATGTGAAGTTTGTGGTACAGACTCATCCTGGACGGTCTGTTCTTGTTCCGTCGTTGATTCATTGCCAGGAACAGTATCACTACGATCTTCATCGAGTTCTACTTTCCTCCCACTTACCACTGCATTTATAAAATCCTTCTCAAGGAAAAATGCTTGTAGAGCAACAAATACTTTGTTCTCTTGTGGGTGATAGAAGTAATATCCTTTGGTTTCCCTAGGATATCCTACAAAAAGGCATTTATCAGTTTTGGGTTCAAGTTTGGTACTTTCCAAACGTTTAACATGTGCCCAGCATCCCCAAATCTTCAGGAAAGAGAAAACCTGGTTTCCTTCCTGTCCATATCTCATATGGAGTCTGTTCAACAGACTTCGACGACGGTACTTTATTCAAAATAAGTATAGCACTGTTTAATGCGTATCCCCAGAAGGATATTGGTAGCTCAGTGCGACTCATCATTGACCTTACCATTTCTCCGTTCGGACACACCGTTTAATTGCGGTGTTCCAGGAGGAGTCCACTGTGAAAGAATACCATATTCTTTCAAGTAATCTTGAAACTCATAACTTAAGTATTCGCCACCACGGTCTGACCGTAATGTCTTAATACTCTTCCCTGTTTGTTTCTCCACTTCGTGTCGAAACTCTTTGAATTTCTCAAAAGTTTCCGACTTGTGTCTCATAAGATACACATAACCGTAACGAGATGCATCATCTGTAAAGGTTACGAAGTAGTGAAATCCACCTCTAGCCTGGCTAGACATGGGCCCGCATACGTCAGTATGAACGAGAGCTAACAGTTCTGTGGTACGTTCACCTTTACCGCTAAAAGGTGATTTAGGCATTTTGCCTAAAAGACAAGATTCGCAGACGTCATATGAATTGAGATCAAATTCGTCCAAGTACCCACTCTTCGAAAGTGTGGATATGCGAGTCTTGTTAATGTGTCCTAGACGACAATGCCACATATAAGCTTCATCTTTTAGATTACTCCTTTTGAGCCTTTTGTTTGTCATTTTAGGAGATTCATTTATATTCAAAATATAAAGACCGTTATTTGCAACAGCTATGCAAATTTCTGCATCATTTTTATATAAATAACACCCAGTGTTTCTAAATACAAAAGTGTAACCCTGCTGGGTTAACAAGGATACAGATATAATATTCCTAGTTAAACTAGGTACAAAATAACAGTTTAAAAGTTTAAGTACATGCCCTGAGGGCAGTTCTAAAACAAAAGTCCCTACGGCCAAAACAGCAACTGGTGTTCCGTTTCCGACCCGTAGATCCATCTCCCCCCCTGACGCCAGCATCCTGCTATCATGCAGATCCTGCACATCAGTACAAATATGAGCACCACAACCAGAATCAAAAATCCAATTTTTAAAACTAGAAGTATTCATATTTATCTCAATAACAAACATACCAGAGGCGGTAGCCTTGCCACCCTTGCTATCCTCCTTCTGCACAATGCTTATTTGGCAGTCACGTTTCCAGTGACCCCTTTGCCGCAGTTAAGGCAGATGTCGCGAGATTTGTCCTTTGGCTTCCTAGAAGCCACTGTCAACTTGCCTTTGCCCTTCTTTTTGAACTTCCTCTTCCTCGCACCTCCAATTGCCATGGGCCTAGCCTTTGGCGCATGAGAGGTCGATGCATAATGCGCCTCGCGCTTGCTCCCTTTAGGAGTTCCCTTTCGGACTCCTTCAGCACGGACAACAACTCTCCGAGAGTGTCGTCAGTATCCATCAACTTATAGTTGACGATGATTTGTTTCCAAGTATCGGGCAGCGATTGTAATATCATATCAATCGTCAGCTCTGCCTCCAAGACAATGCCCATATTGGCTAACTCATCTATGTCAGCGATCATTTGAGTCCCGTGGGCCTCAACTGATGCGCCATCTGTCATCCGGGAGCGGAAGAGTTTCCTTACTAGCTCGTACCTCTTCATCCGCTTGTTAGTGCGGTGAAGATCACGCAATCTTGCCATCATGTTATAGGGATCCAAGTCCCTGTTTTGGCGTCTGAAATGCTGGGTCATTGCAGCTAGCATAACTGACTGAGCTTGGTCACAATCGTCACTATGAGTCTTCCATAACTCTAGCTCCAGTGGCTCAGTGGGTTTAGGCGGGAGAGGCCTCTGAATAGTATACAGTACCCTCTCTCTCAGCCCCAAGCACTATCTTGAGGTTCATTTCCCAGTCGGCAAAGTTTGTCCCTTTGAAGACATTATCGCCCATGATTATGTCGCGGATATTACCTTTGCCAGTCATCTTGACAACTATAGTCCAACTATAAAGTCAACGATGTTATGGGTACAGTCAAACTGTTACAAGTAAAATAACAATATATTAGTCCAACTAATCATTTAAAATATTGACGAAATAATTTTGAAAGACGAGTAAGGCTAATTATCTGAACGAGATTGCAAATTCAATAATAGCCTCCCACTATTTTCTTCAAGTTTCTAACCCTCTGTAGAGAACTCGGGAAATCGAATTTCCTAGTGGGCTAGGATCCCGTTAAATAACACACACACCTTGACTTTGGCCAATAAAAATTGTATGCTATTTAACTTAGGTAGATCTCCATGATCAATTGGATCTCATCCAATTCCTAGATCCGGTTAGGTGGACATCCAAGTCCGAAACATATGTATAATGCCAATGTAACCATTACATTTTCCTAACCCTATCCTCCGAATCATCTAGGCCTTGGCTTTGGCCAAAAACAAACCTAGTGATTCCAGTTAAGCGGGACCCATTGACGAGGAAAGTTTCGTAATCAATGTCGTTGGACAAAAGGTGATCTTGACTTTGGCCAATAAAAATCACGATTTGGACAAGACACCGATATGCAACAAAACTCTCATGATTCAAGTACATCCTTGATTGACAAAGGTCTTGACTTTGGTCAAAAACAAACCAATGCCAACTTCGGATCTTGAACAAGAACCATTCAATGGAAGGATATTCGCTTAATATAAATTGAGGGATTTTCGCGTAATTGGCAACCAATTTATTTATCTTTGTTAGGTCTCATCATCATCACATACACCCTTAAGCATGCTTCTAAAACATCATAAAGCGCGTAAAGTAAATTAATAGTGATATGCGGATGGATATATAAACAACTTGTTCCTAGAACAAATCACTCCCTTTCCTCCTCTCCCCGCTAGCACTATTCTACTTCTACCCAATTACATAATACAATAAGAGAAACCTCATTTACATTGAGGGGAATTAGGTGAGAAGAGAATACAAAGAGATAAAGATAAGGCTGGACACGCAGGTCCAATTTATAAATTCCAAATTTACAATAATTTCTAAAATTACCCTTTCCCTTCTAATATCCATCCGATATACACTATTCATTCATCACATACATATATATTCAAACAAGACATGCTTCTACAACCAATCTAATCCATTAATTAGTCTTTGTTAAAGTGATCATCCAATGTTCAAACAACGGTTTGATTTTGCGCGAGTCCAACTCGATTGAGAATAAGTACACAAGGTACGAATTCGCGAATTATATCGAACTACTTATTAAATCTAATTTAATTCGTATTCAATACTAATTCAATTATTTAATTCCAAATTAAATGTTTACACTTTTAATGTGCTTTAAAGACTTAGATTCTAAGATTGGGCCTCAAAGCCCAACTAACATCCAATGTTGAATTTAATTCAAGTCAAATGGACTTAGAATTGATTTATTAAGGCTTGGGCTTTGGTCAATGTGGGTCAAACCTAATTACCAAGCCCAAATAAGGAATCACCCTTAAGTGCCATAAAACCAATTTTAAGCCCATAAGGCCCAATTAAATTATTAAAGCCCATTAATTAAATTTTAATATTCCAAACATTAAAGTCCAATTAATTAAAGTGTAATACCAAGATTAATGTATTAAACCAAATATTTCAAAAATACCCATTTAATTTATTAATCATCAATTTTTCAAAATAAATGTCCAACATTAATTTTAACAAAAATCAACTCCTTTACATGTCCTATGTATTCGGCCAAGGTGAGTTTTTTTGTGTCGATTTGTTTTTCAATCCGATTGAATTATTAATCTACGTTCCGTACACGTTCTAAGTCATCCAATGATCTTAAACACAAAAAATTTCAATCCACTCCAAGTAGCAACACATTCGGCCAAGGCATGAATTGGGGGAAAAATTCATCCAATGCATTTTTCATAAAATTGATTCCATGTATCATCATTCTATATACATGTAAGCATTCTTATTAATCAAATTTCACAAGAACATGCTTCAATCAATTTCACCATATCATTCGGCCAAGGTCAAAATTTTGGGGAAAAATCATCCAATGCATTTTTCATAAAATTGATTCCATGTATCATCATTCTATATACATGCAAGCATACTTATTCATCAAATTTCACAAGAACATGCTTTAACCAATTTTATCACACCATTCGGCCAAGGTTAAAATTTTGGGGAAAAATCATCCAATGCATTTTTCATAAAATTGATTTCATATAACATCATTCTATATACATGCAAGCATACTTATTCATCAAATTTCACAAGAACATGCTTCAACCAATTTTATCAAATTTTAACCTAAAGTATTTCATGCTTAAACCTAGCTCAATGATACCATTGTTGGTTTCTATAATATGTCCCAAACAAAGATTAAGCATGTGAAATACTATAAAGAATATATAATAACATGAAGTATGGCGGAATCATACTTACAAATCTTGTGATGAAGAAGATGATCAAATGGTAGAAGCTCCAAGTTATGGAAGATTCGGCCAAGAGGAGGAGGAAGACTTGAAGCTCCAAGCTTTTGTATTCCAAGCTCTTTGATGGTTTCCCTATCACCTCTTTTGATCCCTTGCTTGTGCTAGCAAAAATGGAGAAATAGAAGATCAAATCTTCCTTGCCCTTGTCAATGGAGTTCTCGGCAATTTGAGAGAGAAGAGAGATTTTGTGTAAAGTCTTAATGATATTTGTTTTTACCAAAATCAATTTATATTTATGTCATAATTTATTAAATTAATAATAAATCTATGACATAAACCATGCAATGGCTTAGAGTGTCAAACACTCAAACTCCATGCAAAACCTTTGAGTGTAATGCACACTATCACCATGCAATGCCTTAGAGTGTTTTGTACACTATTAACATGCAATGCCTTATCAATAAAAAATGCATATAATGACAAGTGTCATGTGGGCCCCACACGTTTCCAAATGAAAGTGGGCCCACGTCCACTCACGCGTTCGGGTTCGATATTTCCGAAATACCGAACTTGCGTCGCGACGTTAATTAAATCGAATTTAAATAAATAATCGCGCCTAGCGAAATTATTATTTACGTCGCTAACGAATTATTCTAAATTAACTCGTATGCCCGAATTAAAATCTAATTTTAATTTCGCGTCGAAATCGAATTTCAATTATATATCGAATATAATAATCTTACTGATTAATTCCAAATTAATCGTTCTCTCTCTCTAAATAAGGCACTTTATCCAAGATAAAGTTTCTCCGTAATTAATCCAAGATTAATTAAATTCGAATCAAATATCATAGGTGAATCTTCGGGAAGCGACCCAAGAGACCTCCGGATATTTTGGCAGTAAATACGGTCGTCGGATAATCCGAACACGTACGTACCTCGTACTACGTCTTTACCGATTCACAAGACAAGGTTGGCTTCTAGCAAAGCGCCATGCCTACCCAATTCTCCAGAAATATTCTTATAGGAATATAAGATCTATATCAAGCGTAGTATACCGTAGTATTGCGTACATCGATCCAGTATCGGATGATCACATGCTAGGCCTAGGGCTGGAGATGTGTCTGCCCCGTACGAAACATATATCGGACATCAAGCAACTAGTCTCTTTAAATCGGACAATCCTGACCTGGTCATATTGTCCCGACGGTTGCAACCTTTATAGAGTACTAGTTCTGTGCCTGCGTGATCATCACACCTCCATATGTCTGAAGCGATACTTCCATCTTGACATCACATCCAGTACACTACGCTTCTCGATAAACCCAGAAGAGGTGTACACAGAACCGGTTAAGGTCCCCAACCACCAAAACCAAAGTTTACCGATTGTCGCAAGTACTAGCGATGTAAGTCTCAGGTTAAGACCATATACACCTACCCTGATGCGGCCTCCCATAGACACATAGACATACTACCAATGGGATTCCGCGGGGTCTATCCAGAGCGAAGCTGTTTTCCGTACCATCGGTAAACACAACCTCCTATCGCACTTGCATAAGTATCCAATACTTAAATATATGAGAAATATGCCGTTGCCCTCACAACGTGCACAAGCGCAATACTAGCCTATTCCGCATTATCGATGTCCAGTCTCGATAATACTACGGCTAGGGATATTTAATGATTAAACCTTTATGGGTTGATACTGTCTCATATCATCTCAATCCAGTACTAATCATATGGACTTTCGCCATTTATATATCAAAGTAAATAAAATTACAAAACGGCAAAAGGCAATTCATTATCACATAGTTAATTTTGTACAATAATACAATATCATTTACAAACAGTGACGCTATGGGACATAATGTCTAACATAGCGTCACTATTTGTACAGATTCATGTGTTGTTGTATATTAACTAGGTGACAGAGGACATTGCACTCTTATCATTTGTGATTAGATCACCTAGATATTAAATGATGAGAGGTCTTTGTGATTTGTTCCTGGACGGAGAATGATATGAGACAAGTATCAGTCCACGAAGGATAAATCATTAAATATCCCAAGTTAGAGTATTATCGGATTGGACATCGATAAATACGTAAAAGACTAGTATACACTTGTGCGCGTTGTGAGGGCAAACAACATAGTTATCATAGATTTGGGTTTAGGATACTCTGCAAGTGTAATAGGAGGTTGTGTTTATCAATGGTATGGAAACAGCTTCGCTCTCGATAGACCCACTCGGAATTCCATTGGTAGTATTACTATGTGTCTATGGAAGTCTGAAATCAGGGTAGGTGTATTTGGTCTTAACCTGAGACTTGCACCGCTAATACTTGCGACAATCAATAATTTTGGTTGCGGTCGTCCGGGCTTTAACAGGTTCTGTGTACGCCAATACTGGGTATATGAGAATCTTAGTGTGTTGGGTGTGATGTCAAGACGGATGTGTCACTCCAGTCATATGGAGATGATGGTCACGTAGGATACGGGACTGGTTCTCTTAAATGATGCAGCTATCGGGATAAAATGACAAGGTCATGTTTATCCGATTATAGAGACTAGTTACCAGACATCCGACATGTGCTTTGTACGGGGCAGAGAACACAATTCCAGCCCCAGGCCTAGCACGTGATCATTCGATACTGGACAGAAATACGCAATACTACGTATACTACGCCTGATACAGATCCTTTATTCCTGTAAGGATATTTCCGGAGAATTGGGTAGGCATGGCGCTTTGCTAGAGGCCAACCTTGTCTTGTAAATCGGTAAACCGTAGTACGAGGTACTTACGTGTTCGGATAGTCCGACGACTGAATTTATAGCCAACATATCCGGGGATCTCATGGGTCGCTTCCTAAAGATTCACCGATGACGTATGACTCGCACTCTAAATTAATCTAGGATTAATTAGAAGAGAGAGAAAGTTAATCTGGGGATAATTGCGGAGATATTTTATCTGGGATAAAAATATCATTAAGAGAGATGACGGTTGATTTGGAATTAATCGGGAAATTAATATATTGGAGTGATGTGACCATTGATTGATTGATTGATGTGACTTGATATGAGTTGATGGAAGTTGATGGCTAGCATTTAATGCTATTTTGGAGCCAAAATAAAATTGTGTGACTTTTTGAAAGCCTTTACACAAAATTGGTATATGTTTTTATTTGATTTTGAAATCAAATTAATTCAATACAAAAACTTCTCTCATTCTCTCTCATTCTTCTCCTTCTTCTCCTTTTCTACACGCCCATAGAGGCATTTTATTCACTGATTTTCTGTCACAAAAATATGAGCAGTGAGGGAAGCAATAGTGTGATTTTGTGGCAAAATCACAAGTGCTAGCACACTTAGGAGACATGCGAAGGTGATAGGGAAGTCCACCCATTGAGCCGGGAACCATTCGACGAAGCTTGGATCTTGACGAAGGACCAAAAAACGAAGCCAAAAACAGTGAGGAAATTCTGCTCACTGCTGAATGCAGTCCAAGCAGAAAATGGAGTTTTGTTGCTTCCCGCGTCGCTCAACCGATCGATGTGAGTATTCCTCAACTTCTTCGATGTGTATTCGCACTTGATTCATGCTTATTATTGATCTTGGGACCTTAATAGAAACCAACAATGGCATCTAGAGGAAGGTTTGAGCATGAAAAAGTTTAGGTTAAAATTTGGGTAAATGATTTTTGAGCATGATTTTGTGAAATTTGATGAATGAATATGCTTAATTGATGTTTAATTTAAGATTGATTGGATCAATTTGATTAAAATTTTGTTTGGAACAAATTTGCCCAATTTTTGTGGTGTTGGCCGAATGCCTTAGCCCTATTTTGTCTTGGAATTTTGATTTGTTGATTCATTGGATGAGTTAGAATCATTCGAGAATGTGATTTAATGTCAATTGTGGAATTAATTGGATTGAATTCGAATCGGACAAAAATCCCCTCCCTTGGCCGAGACTTTGAGCATGTGATTTGGTTTGATTTTAATCAAAATGTGTTGGACATGTGATGATGTAATTAAGCATGATTAGTTATGTTAATTGATGTTTTAGAAATGTTAATTTGGGTAATTAATCATGTTATTACACTTTGGTAATTAAATGGGAAATTGGATTTTTGGAATTTAATTATATGGGCCTTAAAATTGGATTTGGGCTTTAATGTTGTAAATGGGCTTATTGGGCTTTGTTGTACAAAGTTGGGTTTAGGCAAAATTGCTTGGATCCAATTGGGCCCAAAACCGCCTCCATAAAGCCCAAATGCAACTTAATGGACCTTTAAAGTTTAATTGGGCCTAATTGGCCAAGATTGGTTTCTAGGCTTATAAGGTAACTCCCGGATTGGATTTTGGTTATTCGGTTTGATCCGAGTTGACCAAAAGTCCACGCCTCAAGAAATTAATTAAAAGCCCATTGGACTTTAATTAAATTGACGTTGGACGTTAATTGGGCTTGAGACCCGTTGCGATTAAATTTGGAATTTAAGTCGTAAAAGTTCATTATTAAAGTGTAATTTTAATTTGGAATTAAATAAGCGAATTAGAATTAAATGCATATTGAATTGGATTTAATTATGTAGTTTAATTTAATTCGAGATATGTACTTTAAGTACTTATTCATAAAACGAGTTTGATTTATTCTCGCAAAATCAAATCGTTGTTTGACATTGGATGATCACTAATTATAAGATTAATTAATTGGATTAGATTGATTGATAACATGCTTGTGTGAATACATGGTTGCGATGCAGAATAATGTATATCGGATTGATATTAGATGGGTGGGACAATTTTAGAAATTGTTGTAATAAATTTGATTTATTAATTGGACCTGCGTGTCCAGCCTTATCACCTTCATACTCTTTGTATTCTCTTCTCACCTATTCCCCTCAATGCAAATGAGGTTTCTTTAGAAGTGTAGTGTAACAGGTAGAAGTAAATACTTGTGCTAGCGGGAGAGAGAAAGGGAGAGATTTGATCTAGGATCAATGTGTAAAGTATCCATCCGTATATCATTATTATTTTATCATATGCGCTTTATTATGTGTTTAGAATGCATGTTTAAGGGTGTATGATGATGAGACGTTAACAAAGATAATAAATTGGTTGCCAATTTGCACTCGAAAAACCCTCACATAATATTAAATATTTTTCCTTCCATTGAGTGATTCTTACTCAAGATCTAAGACGGCATTGGTTTGTTGGCCAAAGTCAAGGCCTTTTTCTGTCGAGGATGTGTTTGAAACACGAATGCTTTGTTCCATATCAGTTTCTTGTCCAAGTTGTGGTTTGTTGGCCAAAGTCAAGACCATTTCTTGTCCATCAACATTGATTACGAAGCTTTCCATGGTCAATGGGTCGCACTTAACTGGGATCACCGCAGTAGACTCCTTAATTTCTTAATCAGAACTAAGGATTAGATCCTTAAAGTATGATACAGAAATTAAAGGATCTTCATAAATCTATCTTTAGATTTTAGAAGTACTAAATTGCAATAAATAACTCTTGGAGAATTAATGACTATTCTCAAGGAGACAAAGTCAAGGTTTGCAATTAGGCAAGTAGCGCAAGGCGCACCTTACTTCGATATTCTAGAAGGCCAAGACTTGGCCAAAGGCTTCTGGAGGTTGAAACTGGCAAAGGCAAAATCATTATTTTCTTCTGGGAAGATAAATGACATATCCCAAAATGTCTGCCTAAATGTGGGAAACGGGATCGCGGACGCGTGACTGCCGTTTGGACAAAGCAGACATGAAGGAATTGAAGACGAGCAAGGCTCTGACTTCAAATATGTTTGTCAACATGATGTTCACTACTAGTATTAAAATTGGATTTTAAATACTTAGTGTGATACATAAATATATATTGATGTTCAGAATCTGCTATGAGCAGGATTAGGAAACCGTTAGTATGTAACTAGTTTGACTAGATACATTATCTCCATATCAGTGTTTAACCCGCTGCGGGTGAACCTTATATTCTAGAACACTAAAGTGTTTTATTATAAAAGGATGATATTAAGATAACACATTAGATGTGAATAACAACATTTATTTTGAATATAAATAAATCTCACATATACATGACAAACAATTAGCTCAAACTGATTTGATCAGATGAAACTTATATGTGGCATTGTTGTCTGGGACACAATTAACAAGAATCGTATATCCACACTTTTGAAGAGTGGGTACTCGGACTAATTTGATTCTAATCAAATAAATTCTACGAATCTAGTTTATTGGGCAATGTGCCTATAACACTATTTACTTGGTAAAAGTGCAAATGCCACCTATCTGTTAGCCCTAGTTCATAGTGAAGCAAGTGGGCCCATATCTAGCTAGGCTAGATGTGGATATGAATATTTTGTGACCTATACGGATGTGGCATCGCGTTATGGTTATGTGTTTCTTTTGAAGAACACAAATTGGAAACTTTTACAGTTTCGACACGAAATAGACAAACAGATCGGCTATAGTATTAAATCGTCACGGTTAGACCATGATGAAAATACTTAAGCAATAAGTTTCTAATATACTTGAAAGAGTATAGTATTCTTTCAATGAGGACTCCTCCTAGAACACGTCGGTTTGACGGTGTGTCCGAAAAGAGTAACCGAATTTTGTTGGACATGATAAGGTTAATCATTAGTCGCTCTGAGCTACCATTTCCTTCAACGGATAAGCTTTAACAGTATAAGAACTTATTTTGAATAAGGTTCCATAAAAATCTATTTGCCAGATATCATATTAGATATGAACAGAAGGAAACCGGGTTTCACATTTCTGAGTATTTGGGTATGCTGGGCATACGTTTGGGTGATACCAAACTAGAACCCAAATTGGATAAGTGCCAAATGTAGGTTATCCTTGGGATACCATAAGTATTGTACTTATACATCTCACAAGAGAACAATTAGATTGTTGCTCACCATGCGGTTTTCCTGAGAGGAATACTGATAAGCAGTGGTAAGTGGGAGGATAGTAAAACTCGATGAAAATCGGAGTGATACTATTCCAGGCACCGAATCCTAATGGAACACAAATAGTTCATCAAGGATGAAACTATTACCATAATCTTCGAATAAACAAGAACCGCGTAGGTCAGAGAGAGTCAGAAAACAACATGGGGTATGGGTTTCTTATCTCACCTCATAAAGATGTTTTTGAGGAATACCAACTAACTAGGTATGAGGAAGTGATACAAGGTATCGACTCCCTATTATGGCAAAGTGCCATATGATCCGAAATGGATTCCATGTATATCAACCAGTTTGGATACTAGTTGATGTACCGCAAGGCATTGTGCCTATTGGTACCATATAAGTCTTCAAGGAAGACATACATGGATGGCAACATACCAATGTATAAAGCTACGCTTTTAGCGGAAAGGTATCGTTATCAACATTGTGTTGATTATGATTCAACCTTTTACCTGTTGCCACGGTAAATCCATTTGGATAATGCTTGCTAAAGCTATGTATTTCATTTATGAAATATGTCAGCTTTACGGGAAAATCGCTTTCCTGAAAAGGAAACCTTTTGGAGGATGTTTACAACATCCTGACGATTTTTTCGTACCAAAACTAGCAAACAAGGTTTGCGGGTTATTCGATCCATGTTTGGATAGAAGCAAGCATAGGTTCTAGGATTTATCGTTTTGATGTAATCATAATAGTTTATGATTTAATTCAAAACGAAATGATTCTTGTATATATAAGAGGGTTAGTGGGAGCGCACTGACAGTGGATGTCCTATAAATAATGATAACATGTCATTTCTTGGAAATGATATTCCATAATAACTATCAGTGAAAGATTGGCTTTCGATAAAACTCTCCGAGAATTCGTACATTGAAAAATGTACGCTTACCTGGTGTCTCATACGCTTTGAGCATATGGATTCACAAACAGGCCAATCCAAGTGATAGTCACTGGATTGATGTTAAGAACATCCATTAGTATCTTAGAGAACTAAGGATGTTGTCTTAGTCTATGGAGATGGAGAACTTGAAGTGACTGGGATCACTGTAGCAAGTTTCCTAACCGATAAAAATGACTATAAGTCGCAAACGGTACTACAAACTTTGAATAACGGTACAGTGAGCTAGAAATCTTCCAAGCAAGGTACTGTTACCGTATAAACAACAAATGCGGGTTATTGCTGCAGCTGAGGCGGCAATAGAATCCATTTAGGTCGATAACAAAATCTAATTAGATGAGATATAATTCTGTTAGCAGCTGAGCTAGGCGTCAGCACAGGCTAAAGAATTAATGGACTCATCAACGATCCAGATATATACTTTGATATTCATCTGATTCGTTCGGAAATACATCATGGCGATGTGATGATCGAATAAATCGCATCAGATGATAATCATGCAAATCCGCTGACGAAAGCATTTCTCAGCAGTTTGAGCCAACCGTACATACATCGGGTGTCAGACACTCGAGTGACTGGCTATAGGCCAAGTGGGAGATTGTTGGACAATTATGACCTATAGCGTCACTATTTGTACAGATCATGGTGTTTTTGTACAATTAATATGTGACAGAGGAGGTTGCACTCTTATCATTTGTGATTAGATCACCTAGATATCTAAATGATGAGAGGTCCTTGTGATTTGTTCTTGGATGGAGAATGATATGAGACAGTATCAGTCCACGAAGGATAAATCATTAAATATCCCTAGTCAGAGTATTATCGAGATTGGACATCGATAAATACGTAAAAGTGCACGTTGTGAGGGCAAAACGACATAGTTCTCATATATTTGGGTATAGAATTCATGCAAGTGTAATAGGAGGTTGTGTTTTACCGATGGTACAGGAAACAGCTTCGCTCTGGGTAGACCCCCTCGGAATTCCATTGGTAGTATGACTATGTGTCTATGGAAGTCCGAAATCAGGGTAGGTGTATTTGGTCTTAACCTGAGACTTGCACCGCTAATACTTGCGACAATCAATATATTTTGGTTGCGGTCGTCCAGGGCTTTAACAGGTTCTGTGTACGCCAATACTGGTATATTGAGAATCGTAGTGTGTTTTGATGTCAAGACGGAAGTGTCACTCCAGTCATATGGAGATGATGGTCACGTAGGATACGGGACTGGTTCTCATAAATGATGCAGCTATCGGGATATAATGATAAGGTCATGTTTATCCGATTATAAAGACTAGTTACCAGACATCCGACATGTGCTTCGTACGGGGAAGACACAATTCCAGCCCCAGGCCTAGCACGTGATCATTCGATACTGGACAGAAATTTGCAATACTATGTATACTACGCCTGATACAGATCCTTTATTCCTGTAAGGATATTTCCGGAGAATTGGGTAGGCATGGCGTTTTGCTAGAGGCCAAGCTTGTCTTGTAAATCGGTAAAACGTAGTACGAGGTACTTACGTGTTCGGATAGTCCGACGACCGAATTTACTGCCAACATATCTGGGGATCTCATGGGTCACTTCCCAAAGATTCACCGATGACGTATGACTCGCACTCTAAATTAATCTGGGATTAATTAGAAGAGAGAGAAAGTTAATGTGGGATTAATTACGGAGATATTTTATCTGGGATAAAATATCATTAAAGAGAGATGACGGTTAATTTGGAATTAATCAGGAAATTAATATATTTGATATATTAAATGAAATTAGATTTCGACGCGGAATTAAAATTAATTTTAATTCGGGCGAACGAATTAATTTAGAATGAATTCATTAGCGATATGAATAGTGATTTTAGTAGGCGCAATCATTTAATTACAACGCAACGGAAAATTCGTTAATTTGGAATTAGTGAACCGGAGCCCGAGATTATTTACGAGCGCATTGGCATTTCGAATTCGAGTGCGGCACGTCAAATCAAGTGTCAATTCGCTAGTCGCATCTAGCGTCACATCAAGCGTCAAATCATGTGACTTGGAGTGATGTGACCATTGATTGATTGATTGATGTGACTTGATGTGAGTTGATGGATGTTGATGGCTAGCATTTAATGCTATTTTGGTGCCAAAATAAAATTATGTTGACTTTTTGATAGCCTTTACACAAAATTGGTATATTTTTTATTTGATTTGGAAATCAAATTAATTCAATACACAACTTCTCTCATTCTCTCTCATTCTTCTCATTTTTCTCCTCTTCTACACGCCCATGGAGGCATTTTGTTCACTATTTTTCTGTCACAAAAATGTGATCAGTGAGGGAAGCAAGAGTGTGATTTTGTGGCAAAATCACAAGTGCTAGGATACTTACGAGACATGCGAAGGTGATAGGAAAGTCCACCCATGAGCCGGGAACCATTCGACGAAGCTTGGAGCTTGACGAAGGACCAAAAAAGAAGCCAAAACAGTGAGGAAATTATGCTCACTACCGAATGCAGTCCAAGGCAGAAAATTGAGTTTCAATGCTTGCCGCGTCGCTCAACCGATCGATGTGAGTATTCTGTAACTTCTTCGATGTGAATTCGCACTTGATTCATGCTTATTATTGATCTTGGGACCTTAATAGAAACCAACACGCGGCTCCATAGTACCCGACCTACGATAAAGAGTTTTATGCTCTAGTCCAAAGCACTGGAAACTTGGCATCATTACCTCTGGCCAAAGGAGTTAGTGATTCACACTGACAATGAATCTCTGCGGCATATCAAAGGTCAAGGAAAGCTTAACAAACGGCATACCAAATGGATGGAGTTCGTGGAGACCTTTCCACATGTCATTCGATATAAGCAAGGTAAGGAGAATGTGGTTGCTGATACATTGTCATTCAGGTATGATTTACTTGCATCCTTGAGTTCTAAGTTTTTAGTTTTTATCAAGGACTTGTATACAAATGATCATGACTTTGTTGAGATTTACAATGCATGTTAAAAGGGTGCATGTGATAAATTTTACAGACAATATGATTTTTTATTTAAAAAGAATAAATTGTGTGTGCATAGCTGTTCTATGTGTGAATTATTGATACGTGAAGCACATAGTGGAGGTCTTATGGGTCATTTTGGTGTTAAAAAAACTTTGGATATCTTGTATGAGCATTTTTATTAGCCTAAAATGAAGAAGCATGTCATGCGCATTTGTGATGGGTGCATTACTTGTAGGATAGAAAAATCTAAAGTTCTACCATATGGGTTTTATACACCGTTACCTGTTCCCCAGGCACTGTGGGTAGATGTTTCCATGGATTTTGTGTTAGGATTGCCTAGATCTAGGAAGGGACGAGACTTTATCTTTCTTGTAGTTGACCGTTTTAGCAAGATGGCACACTTTATTGCATGTCACAAATCAGATGATGCCACAGACATTGCTAACCTTTTTTCGTGAAGTTATTTAATTACAGTGGGTGCCTCGAAGTATTAGTATTGGACAGGGATGCGAAGTTTTTAAGTCATTTTTGGAAATTTTATAGGATAGGCTGGGAACTAAACTCTTTTTTTCCACCACTTGTTACCCACAGACCACGGTCAGACTAAAGTCGTTAACAGACCTTGTCCCAACTATTGCGTCTGTTATTCTAAGAATGTAAAGTCCTTCGGAAGAATTTTTACCTTCATGAGTTCGCATATATCGAGTATCATTCCACTACTCTTATTCTCCCTTTGAAATTGTGCATGGTTTTAACCCATAACACCTATGGATTTATTGCCCTTGCCCGTAGTTGAGAGAAGGTTGTTGGACAAAATGACCCATAGCGTCACTTTTGTACAGATCACGTGTTGTTGTACAAATTAACTATGTGACAAGGAAATTGCACTCTCATCATTTGTGATTAGATCACCATAATGTATAAATGAAGAGAGGTCCATATGATTAGTTCCTGGATTGAGAATGATATGAGACAGTATCAATCCCGAAGGATTAATCATTAAATATCCCTAGCCGGAGTATTATCGAGACAGGACATCGATAATGCGGAATAGGCTAGTATTGCACTTGTGCGCGTTGTGAGGGCACAACGGCATAGTTCTCATATATATAAGTATTGGATACTTATGCAAGTGCGATAGGAGGTCGTGTTTCACCGATGGTACGGGAAACAGCTTCGCTCTGGATAGACCCCTCGGAATCCCATTGGTATTATGACTATGTGTCTATGGGAGGCCGAAATCAAGGTAGGTGTGTATAGTCTTAACCTGAGACTTGCATCGCTAATACTTACGATAATCGATAGACTTTGGTCTTGGTGGTACAGGGCTTTAACCGGTTCTGCGTACACCACTTCTGGGTTTATCAGAGAGTCGTAGTGTATTGGGTGTGATGTCAAGACGGAAGTATCACTTCAGTCATATTGGAGATGATGTCACGCAGGATACGGTATTAGTGCTCTTAAGTGTTGCGCAACCATCGGGATATTATGACTAGGTCAACATATCCGATTATAGAGACTAGTTACCAGACATCCGACATGTGCTTCGGACGGGGCAGACACTTATCCAGCCCCAGCCCTAGCACGTGACTATCCGATACTGGGCCGATATACACAATACTACGGTATACTACGCTTGATACAGATCTATATATTCCTGTAAGAATATTCTGGAGAATTGGGTAGGCATGGCGCTTTGCTAGAAGCCAACCTTGTCTTGTAAATCGGTATAAACGTAGTACGAGGTACTTACGTGTTCGGATAATCCGACGACCGTATTTACTGCCAACATATCCGGAGATCTCATGGGTCGCTTCCTGAAGATTCACCGATGATGTATAACTCGCACTTAATTAATCTAGGATTAATTAGAAGAGAGAGAAAATTAATCTGGGATTAACTGCGGAGATATTTTATCTGGGATAAAATATTAATTAAAGAGAGAGAACGATTAATTTGGAATTAATCGATAAAATAATATATTTGATATATTATTAGAAATTGGATTTCGACGCGGAATTAAAATTAGATTTTAATTCGGGCGAACGAATTAATTTAGAATTAATTCGTTAGCGACGTGAATAGTGATTTCGCTAGGCGTAATCATTTAATTACGACGCGACGGAAAATTCGTTAATTTGGAATTAGCGAACCCGAGCCCGGGATTATTTGCGAGCGCATTCGCATTTCGAATTCGAGTGCGGCACGCAAGTCAAATCGTGCGTCAAATCGCTAGTCACATCAAGCGTCAAATCAAATGTCACTTTGAGTGATATGACATGTTGTCACTTGATTTGAGTGATGATGTAGAAGTTGAAAAAGCAACATTTGCTTTTTACTTTTTGACTTTTGAATTAAAGTAATTATATGTTTTATTTAATTTACTTGGTAAATATAATAAACATATATATTAAAGCTTTATCTTCTCTCTCTCACATGCAAGACATACGGTCTTCTTCTTTTCCCTCTCTTTTCTTCTCCCTCTGATTCACGGCTTCACTGCCGATTTCTTCTCCAAAAATTTCTGGTTTGACCGAAATTTTGAGAAGCAAATGAAGAAGAGTAGTGCTAGCACACACATGGGTTATATTATGGTGATAGGGAAACGAATTTGTGAGCTTGGAAAGCTTGAAGCTTTGAGCTTCCATGGAGTCTTTCATGGCCGATTATTGGAGCCTCAAAACAGCCCCCAACCGAGCAGTCCACTGCATGAGGAAGCTATTGCCGAGCTTGGAGGGAGGCAAAAACGCAACTTGTTCTTCATTTCATCAAAACCCGTTCAATGTGAGTTTATTCCGCACCTCCTTTGATGTGTATTCACTCGTTTTTATGCATGATTTATGATCTTGGGACTTGATTGAAACTCAACAATGGTATCTTGAGCTATTGGTTGCATAAAACGAATTAGGGTTCTTGAGCAAAATTTGGGGCTTTTTGATTTAAGCATGATTTTGACAAATTGTTTGTTTAAGAATGCTTGTATATGAATAAATTAGAGTTATATGTAATCAATTTGATGAAAAATTAATTGGATTGATTTTCCCCAATTTGCTTAATGTTGGCCAAAACTTTAATTGGGTAAACTCAATTTGAGCATCAAATGATTAAATTGTTTAGTATAGTATGCTTGAATGAGGTTGAATTGATGTTGTGCATAATCAATTTCATGAAATTTGGTTGGATCCATTTTTCCCTAAATTTTGGGCATGACAAATTTGGGTAAACTTGATTTTGAGCATGTTTAATGAAATTGGATGATTTAGAATGCTTGAATGTTGTTTAATTGATGATTGATTAGATCAATTTGATGAAAAAGTGTTTGGAACAATTTTCCCCAATTTGCTTGTGATGGCCGAAAATATGATCCCTAAAATTGTCTTGGTTTTTGATTTTTTGTTCATTGGATGACTTAGAAATCATTTGGGGATGTTGAATTTATGTTTAATTTGGTTCAATTGGATTGAATTTGATTTGGGCATAATTTCCCTCTTTGGCCGAGACACTTGAAGCATGAAATTGGGTTTGATTTTGATTTAATTATGTTGGACATGATTAATTGATGTTAAGCATGATTAATTGGACAAATTTGATGTTTTGGAAACTTTGATTTGGGCAATTAATAATGCTATACACTTTAGGTAATTTAATTGGAAAATTTGGAATTTTTGGAATTAAATTATTGGGCTTAAAATTGGATTTGGGCTTTCAAGTTGTTATTGGGTTTATTGGACTTTGTTGTACAAAGTTGGTTTAGGCCAAAATTGGTTGGATCCAATTAGGCCCAAAACCGCTTCCAAAAGGCCCAAATGCGACTAATGAACCTTTAACGTTTAATTGGGCCTAATGGGCCTAAATTAATTTATGGGCTTATGGGGTAACTCCCGGATTGGACTTTGGTTGCGGGTTTGACCCGAGTTGACCAAAAGTCCACGCCTCAAGAAATTAATTAAAAGCCCATTGGACTTTAATTAAATTAATATTGGATATTAATCGGGCTTTGAGACCCGTAACGATTAAATTTGGAATTTAAGTCGTAAAGGTTTATTTTATAAAGTGTAATATTTAATTTGGAATTAAATAATGAATTAGAATTAAATACGTATTAAATTGGATTTAATCATGTAATTTAATTTAATTCGTAGAAATCGTACTTTGAGTACGTGTTCGCAATACGAGTTTGACTCGAACAAAATCAAATCTTTGTTTGAACATTGGATGATCACTAATTATCAAGATTAATTAATTGGATTGATTGATTGATAACATGCTTGTATGAATACATGGTTGTGATGTTTGAATAATGTATATCGGATGGATATTAGCCGGGTGGGGCGATTTTTAGAAATTGTTGTAATAAATTTGATTTATTAAATTGGACCTGCGTGTCCAGCCTTATCTCCTATTTCTTTGTATTCTCTTCTCACCTATTCCCCTCCATGTAAATGAGGTTTCTTTAGAAGTGTAGTGTAACGGGTAGAAGAATTAATGTGCTAGCTTGGAGAGAGAAATGAGAGATTTGATCTAGGATCAATGTGTAAAGTATCCATCCGCATATCATTATTATTTTATCATATGCGCTTTATTATGTGTTTAGAATGCATGTTTAAGGGTGTATGATGATGAGACCTTAACAAAGATAATTAAAATTGGTAGCCAATTTGCACGCGAAAAACCCTCGTTAAATATCAAGCTTATTTTCCTTCCATTGAGTGATTCTTACTCAAGATCCGAGATTGGCAGGGGTTGTTGGCCAAAGTCAAGCCCTTGTCCGTCGAAGATGTGTTTTAATCACGAGGCTTTGTTCCATATCGGTGTCGTGTCCAAGTTGTGGTTTGTTGGCCAAAGTCAAGACCACTTCTTGTCCATTGACATTGATTACGAAGCTTCCATGTCAATGGGTCCGCGCTTGACTGGGATCACTAGGTTTGTTGTGCCAAAGCCAAGGCCTAGTTGATTCAGAGGAAAAAGGTTAGGGTATACATTCGATGTATAGGCATATATAAGATATATGTTTGGGACTTGGATGTCCACCTACTGGATCTAGGAGTTGGATGAGATCCAATTGATCTTCGAGATCTACCTAGTTAATTATCATACAATTTGTTGGCCAAAGTCAAGATTTGTGTGATATTTAACGGGATCCTAGCCCACTAGGAAACACGGTTTCCCGAGTACTCGACAGAGGGTTAGAGGCTCGACGAAAAATAGTGGGAGGCAAGAATTGAATTTGCAATACTCGTTCAATTACTCGCCATACGCGCTCATTTAAATTATTTCGTCATTAGATTAAATGTTAGTTGGACTAATATTTAAATTGTTGTTTTAATAAACAGTTGGACTGTATTATACTTGATTATATATAATTGGATTATATTAATCAATATATTTGAATTAATTAATTTCAGTTTACAGTTGATTTTATAATTGGATTATAGTAATCAATGTAATTGAGGTTAATTAATTTGGATTATATTTGATTATATAGTTGGACTATTATAATCATTATAATATATAGTACCACTAATCGTTGATTAAATAGTTGGACTATTGTAATCAAGATAAAATTGAAAAGTTGGATATTTAAAATATAATCTGGGATTAAAAAATATTTAAATGATTTAATTTTCAAATTGGGAATAAATAATAGGTTACTTTATTTGATAAAATAACTTATTATACCTTAAGCCCAAAATTAAGCAAAAATAAGTAGAGCATAAAATCTTTGGAAGATTTATGTGATGATGACTTTAATGCTTAATTTAATATACTTGTCATAAATCTAATTTTAGATTTAAGAAGTATTAAAATTGCAATTTATAATTCTTGGAGAATTAATTGACTATTCTAGAGGAGATAAAGTCAAAGTTTGCAATTGGGCATGTAGCACGAGGTGCACATCGTTTCGATATTCTAAAAACCCAAGGCTTGGCCTAAGGTTTCTGAAATATTGAAAGGATAATTGACATATCCCAAAGTGACTACCATTTGGATATGGCAGACACGAAGGAATTAAAGAAAGGGCCAGGCTCTAACTTTAAAAATATTTGTCTTAGTTATGTTCACAGCTAGTATTGAAATTAGATTTTAAATACTTAGTGTGGTACATAAAATATATGTATTGATGTTCAGAATCTGCTTTGAGCAGGATACTGACTTCAAGCTGAGATTGCTCTGCGAATCGGAAACGGGACGAAAGTCGCGCTGTTTCGACCGTAGATACCTAAGTTTAGGAACTACCCTTTGGGTATATACTTAAATTAGGAACTGTTATAATGTAACTAGTTTGACTAGAGACATTATCTCTATATCAGTGTTTAATCCGTTGCGGATAAAACCTTTATATTATAGAACACTAAGTGTTTTATTATATAAAGATGATACTGAGATAAATACATTAGATGTAAATAACAGAATTATATTTTGAATATAAATAAAATCTCAAACATATAAAATGACAAATAAATAGCTCAAATTGATTTGATCAATAGAGACTTATTTGTGGCATTGTTGTCTAGGACACAATTTAACGAGACTCGTATATCCACACTTTTGAAGAGTGGGTACTAGGACTGATTTGACTATTCAAATAAGGTCTGCGAATCTAGTTTATTAGGTAAAGTACCTAAAATACTATTTACTTGGTAATAGTAAAAGGGCCACCGATCTGTTAGCCCTATTCATGGTGAAGTAAGTGGGCCCATATCTAGCTAGGCTAGATGTGAACATGAATATTTCGTGACCTTAACGGATGTGGCATCACGTTATGGTTATGTGTTTCTTTTGAAGAACACAAATCGGAAACTTTTAGAGTTTCGACACGAAATAGACAAACAGATCGGCTATAGTATTATGCCGCCACGGTAAGACCGTATTGGAAAATACTTAAGCAGTAAGTTTCATATGTACTTGAAAGAGTATAGTATTCTTTCAAATGAGGACTCCTCCGGAACACGTCAAAGTGACGGTGTGTCCGAACGGATTAACCGAATCATGTTAGACATGATAAGGCTAATCATGAGTCGCTCTGAGCTACCATTTCCTTCAAGGATAAGTTTTAACAGTGCAATAACTTATTTAGAATAAGGTTCCATAATATCTGTTTGACAGATACATATAGGATATGAACGGAAAGAAACCGGGTTTCTCATTCCTGATAATTTGGGTATGCAGGCATAACGTTTGGATGATACCAAACTAAGGACCCAAATTGGATAAGTGCCAATATAGGTTATCCTAAGGAAACCATAAGTATAGTACTTATAAATCTCACATGAGAACAATGTGATTGTTGCTCACCATGCGGTTTTTCCTGAGAGGAATACCGATATGCAGTGGTCAGTGGGAGGATAGTGATACTCGATGAAAATCAGAGTAATACTGTTCAACGCACGAAGTCCTTAATGGAACATAAATAGTTCATCAATGATGAATCTGTACCATTAATCTTCAAATACACAAGAACTGAGTAGATCGGATAGAGTCAGAAAACGACCTAGGGTATGGGTTTCTGATCTAACCTCATAAAGATGTCAATTTTATGAAGGTATACCAACTGACTACGTTTTTAAGGAAGTGATACAAGGTATCGACTCCCTATTATGGAAAAGTGCCATGAATCCGAAATGGATTCCATGTATAACAACCAGTTGGATACTAGTTGATGTACCACAAGGCATTGTGCCTAATGGTACTTAAAAGTCTTCTAGGAAGACATACATGAATGCAACAACATACCAACGTACAAAGCCGGGCTTTTGACGGAAAGGTATCGTTATCAACATTGTGTTTAATAACGGTTCAACCTTTTACCTGTTGCCATGGTAAATTCATTTTGAAGATGCTTGTTGATAACTGCATATTTCATTTATGAAATGTGTCAGTTGCAGATCAAAATCGCTTTCCTGAAAAGGAAACCTTTTGGAGAATGTTTATAACATTCTGACGATTTGTATAACCAACAAACGAGGTTTGCGGGGTTATTCGATCCATGTTTGGATTAATGCAAGCATAAGGTTCTTGGAACTATCGTTTTGAAATAATCATAATGGTTTATGATTGACTCAAAACGAAATAATTCTTGTGTATATAAGGAGGTTAGTGGGAGAGGGCACTGACAATGAAATTCCCATAAAGCAATCGGTGAAAGCTTGGCTTTCATAAGAAATTCTTCGTAGAATTCTGGGGGAGTAACAACCTTATTCAAGGAATAAAGATCTACTGGGATAGATTTGGAGTAGTTAACACTCTCTGGGATATTGTACATTTAAAATGTACTCGATATGGTGTCTCATACGCTTTGAGCATATGGAGTCACAATCAGGACAATCCAAGTGATAGTCATTGGATTGAATTTAAGAACATCTGTTAGTATCTGAGAGAACTAAAGATGTTGTCTTAATGTTGCGCAACCATCGGGATATTATAACTAGGTCATACATATCCGATTTAGGACTAGTTACCAGACATCCGACATGTACTTCGGACGGGGCAGAAACTTATCCAGCCCCAGCCCTAGCACGTGACTATCCGATACTGGGCCGATATACACAATACTACGGTATACTACGCTTGATACAGATCTATATATTCCTGTAACAATTTTCTGGAGAATTGGGTAGGCATGGCGCTTTGCTAGAAGCCAACCTTGTCTTGTAAATCGGTATAAACGTAGTACGAGGTACGGGTACTTACGTGTTCGGATAATCCGACGACCGTATTTACTGCCAACATATCCGGAGATCTCATGGGTCGCTTCCTGAAGATTCACCGATGATGTATAACTCGCACTTAATTAATCTAGTATTAATTAAATAGAGAGAAAATTAATCTGGGATTAACTGCGGAGATATTTTATCTGGGATAAAATATTAATTAAAGAGAGAGAACGATTAATTTGGAATTAATCGATAAAATAATAATTTGATATATTATTAGAAATTGGATTTCGACGCGGAATTAAAATTAGAATTTAATTCGGGCGAATGAATTAATTTAGAATTAATTCGTTAGCGACGTGAATAGTGATTTCGCTAGGCGTAATCATTTAATTACGATGCGACGGAAAATTCGTTAATTTGGAATTAGCGAACCCGAGCCCGGGATTATTTGCGAGCGCATTCGCATTTCGAATTCTTAGTGCGGCACGCAAGTCAAATCGTGCGTCAAATCGCTAGTCACATCAAGCGTCAAATCAAATGTCACTTTGAGTGATATGACATGTTGTCACTTGATTTGAGTGATTGATGTAGAAGTTGAAAAAGCAACATTTGCTTTTTACTTTTTGACTTTTGAATTAAAGTAATATATATGTTTTATTTAATTTACTTGGTAAATATAATAAACATATATATAAAGCTTTATCTTCTCTCTCTCACATGCAAGACATACGGTCTTCTTCTTTTCCCTCTCTTTTCTTCTCCCTCTGATTCACGGCTTCACTGCAGATTTCTTCTCCAAAAATTTCTGGTTTGACCGAAATTTTGAGAAGCAAATGAAGAAGAGTAGTGCTAGCACACACATGGGTTATATTATGGTGAGGGAAACGAATTTGTGAGCTTGGAAAGCTTTAAGCTTAAGCTTCCATGGAGTCTTTCATGGCCGATTATTGGAGCCTCAAAACAGCCCCCAACCGAGCAGTCCACTGCATGAGGAAGCTATTGCCGAGCTTGGAGGGAGGCAAAAACGCAACTGTTCTTCATCATCAAAACCCGTTCAATGTGAGTTTATTCTGCACCTCCTTTGATGTGTATTCACTCGTTTTATGCATGATTTATGATCTTGGGACTTGATTGAAACTCAACAAAGGTTAGCCTGAATGGTAAGCGCAAAGCCGATTTGGTCCAGTCCGTACATGAGAAAGCACAAAAACACATTAGAAGAAGAATGAACAATATACCTCGCATGCCAACAAGAGTAGACGTTGTGTCTTATTCGAACCAGGTGATTGGGTTTGGGTGCACATGCGCAATGAGCGATTCCCAAAGCAACGACAGTCCAAACTCCAACCCAGAGGCGATGGCCCATTTCAAATTCTTGAAAAACTAAATGGCAATGCCTATAAAGTGTATTTTTCTAGGTGAGTATAATGTTTTTGTGTCATTTTGATATTTCTGACCTTTCTTTGTTTGATGCAGATTCGAGGTCGAATCCTTTCGAGGATAGGGGAATGATGAGGCCCAGGATGCAGACCATGATGGACACGGACAGACCACCACCGTGCATGTTCCAGAATGTCCAATCACGAGGTCTCGATCTAAGAAGATCTCAGAAGTAATGCATGGATTCATGTAGAATATTATATCTGACTATTCTCGCACCTCTACTATATTGAGTATAGACTTGAAGCTAGATGAACCCATGATGGTGAACTTTATCCAGGTCGTGGAGCAATGAGATACTTCGGCCTATTTTATTATAGTTATTTGATAATTATTATTATTATTTAGGGCTTGACATTTGTTTTAATTCAGCCTTTTATTTATGTTATAGCATATTACTTTAGATTATTATTTTATATCTGGGAATTAGTTTAAGCGTGCAAGGGTTTGCACATGGGGATAACTTAGGTTAGTTTTAGGATACACGTCTGTTGGCGTGTGGGTAGTTTCATCTTTTATCTTTTGTCTTTTTTGGGTTAGGGTTTTTTTGTTCAAGCCTCCTTATAAAAGGCTAACTTTTGTTTTGTTTTCATTAACTCTTCTTCAATAAAATTATATCAATTTCGTGAACTTTGAGAAACCCTCAATTTGTTCTCACTGGTTTTGGCTTATCAATGGTCTGCTAATCCTTTGTTGCACCTCATTAGCACTCTAGGTTTATGTATGTGTTTGCTTGGCTTGTTCCTGGTAGGTTTTCATCACCCTTTCCTTACCCTCTAAATGTGATTTATTTTCAAATTCATTAGGTTCAAGAATAAGTCTGTGGATGACCTTACCACTACGAAGAGTAATAATAGATTTGACTTGGTCTATGTATTGACTACCAGAACTACCCTCGTGAGGGTTTTGATGACTCCAGACGTTTGTTGTGGTTATGTATGACACTTTCATTTCTCACCAATGGTCAATTCAGATGTGATTTTGGAGAAATTATATTTCAGATCAATCAATGTTTGCACATTTTGGTTATTAATGGCTTCATATTTCTCAATGAATGCATACAAGGTATCCTCAAGGGTTTTCCTAGGCGGTCGGACATATGGTGCATAATTTTGGGAATTTTGGAAATTCGGGTGTACCTTGGGAGGTTGTTGCGATGGTTGTGCTTGGTTATCATTCCTCCAATTGAAGTTTGGATGATTTCTGGGAGTATGGGTTTGGATTTGGTCTCTTGAAGGTGTTTATAAAACTGACTTGGTCATGGAAACATTCTTGCAGGGCTGGCAAGGTTGAGTAAACTTGTGTGACATGTTCATTTGAATTACAGATTTGACATGTGGCTTCTTGAATTGACTTAACATGATCACTCTTCCTCATTTCTAATGCCTTAACTTTTTTGCTAGAGTTGGATATTTAGCAGAAAGGTTATGGTCTTCCCTAAGGTTAAACATACCTCTACCAGATTGTTGGGTTCTCCTAGAACATGCCAAGGATCTATTAAGCATAAAATTGTGTGAATTAACAAAGTAAGTTGCGGAAAAATACTCACTTTGATCAGCTAAGTAGGATGTGGAGATAACAAAAATTTTGACCTCTTTGTGTAGTGCTCAAAACTCTCATTTGTATGAATGGTTTAGCTCCAAGCTTGATCTTTGAATTCCAAACTCAAAGGGATAGTTTTCCTATCACCTTTGTAGACCCTTTTAAGTGCTAGCTTAAGAAAATTTTGCTACAAAATTTTCCAATCAAGAGAAGCAACTTTCGGCTTTGTGTGTGGAGAGGATAGGGAAAGTGATTCACGCCACTTTGTAAGAAAAGAGAGTGAGTGAGAGTTGTTTGATTTTCCAAAATTCAAAACCATATACCAAATCTTCAAAGTTGGTAAAGGTCACTCACTTTTCAAATAAAATAATGGAAATGTGTTTTACAAGTTAAAAATCAACTAACAACTTCCATCATCAAAAAGTGATGAGATTGACTAGTGATGTGACTTGATGCGGGCCCCACTTAATTCAAAATTCGAGTGGGCCCGCAAAACACATATCGGGCTCGGGTTCGTTAATTCTGAATTAACGAATTTTTCGTTACGACGTAATTAAATGAAATTTAATAAAATAATAATGCCTTGCAAAATTATTACGAAAATCGTTCGCGAATTAATTCTAAATTTATTCGTTCGCCAGAATTAAAATCCGATTTTAATTCCTCTATGAAATCTAATTTCATTTAATATATAGAATATATTATTTAATCGATTAATTCCAAATTAATCGTTTTCTCTCTACTATTTGAATTTTATCCCAGATAAATTCTTTCCGCAATTAATCCTAGATTAATTTTCTCTCTCTTATAATTAATCCCAGATTAATTCTATTCGAGTCAAACGTCATCGGTGAATCTTCGGGAAGCGACCCATGAGATCCCTGGATATGTTGGCAGTAAATCTAGTCGTCGGACTATCCAAATACGTGCGTATCCCGTACTATGTTCTTACCGATTTACAAGACATGGTTGTCTTCTAGCAAAGCACCGTGCCTACCCAATTCTCCAAAAATATTCTTTAAGGATTATATAATCTATAACAGGAGTAGTATACTAAGTATTGCGTATTGTGATCCAGTATATGATGTCACATGCAAGGCCTGGGCCTGGAATAGTGTATGCCCCGTACGAAGCATATATCAGATCACTAGCAACTAGTCTCTTTAATCGGATAATCATGACCTTGTCATATTATTCCGATAGTTGCAACATATTAGAGTACCAGTTTTGTATCTCTGCGTGATCATCATCTCCATATGACTGAAGTGATACTTCCATTTTGACATCACACCCAATACACTACGATTCTCAATAAACCCAGAAGAGACGTAAACACATAACCTATTAAAGTCCCGGATGACCAAAACCAAAGCGTACGGATTATCGCAAGTATTAACGATGCAAGTCTCAGGATAAGACCAAATACACCTACCTTGATGCGGATTCCCAGGACACATAGTCATACTAAAAATGGGATTCTGCGGGGTCTATCCAGAGCGAAGCTGTTTCCGTACCATCGGCAAACACAACCTCATAACACACTTGCATAAGTATCCAATACTTAAATATATAAGAACTATAATGTTACATTTCCATAACTCGCACAAGTCCAATACTAGTCTATTCTGCATTATCGAAGTCCAGTCTCGATAATACTACGACTAGGGATATTTAATGATTAAACCGTTCGTTGATTGATATTGTCTCATATCTTATCAATCCAGAACTAATCATAAAGACTTTTATCATTTATATATATTCAAGTAATCTAATTACAAAATGATAAAATGTCAATTTCCTTTGTCACATAGTTAATTTGTACAAAAACCTTAATGTCTTTTACAAATAGTGATGCTATTGGGCACAATTGTCCAAAAATCTCCCACTTGGCCTATAGCCAATCACTCAAGTATCTAACAGCTGAACTATGTACATGTCGCTCAAACTTTTGCTGAGGAATAGCCTTCGTCAGCGGATCTGTAATGTTGTCATCTGATGCGACCATCTCGATCTTCACATCGCCACGATGTATGATCTCACGAACCAGATGGAAATGTCGAAGTACATGCTTGGATCGTTAATGAGACCACGGTTCCTTAGCCAGCACTATAGCCCCGTTATTGTCACAATAAAAAGGAACGGGCTCATCTACTAACGGAACTACTCCTAATCCAATTAGGAATTTTTGGATCCAAACTGCCTCTTTTGCTGCCTCAGCTGCAGCGATGTATTCCACTTCTGTTGTTGAATCGGCAACAGTCTCTTGCTTGGAAGATTTCCCACACTTATACTTCGTTGTTCAAATAAAATATGTACCCGGATTGCGACTTATAGTCGTCTTTATCAGTTTGGAAACTTACATCGGTAAACCCAGTTACCTCAAGTTATCCATCTCCATAGATTAAGAACGCATACATAGTTCATCTAAGATACTTAAGGATGTTCTTAACTGCAACCCAGTGACCATCACCTAGATCGGCCTGATAGCGACTACACATGCTCAAAGCATATGAGACATCAGGTCGCGTACATATCATAGCATACATGATCGATCTGACTGCAGAAGCGAATGGGATCCGACTCATGTTGTCTTTTAGGACACATGTCCTTAGATAGAGTGACGCCATGTGACACTGGCAACAGTCCCCTATTATATATTCCATGTTGAATCTCTTCAACACTTTGTCAATATATATGCTCTGGGAGAGTCCAATAAGCTTTCTAGATCTATCTAGGTAGATCTTTATTCCCAGAATAAAGGCTGTTTCTCCTAGATCTTTCATGGAGAATTTTATTGAAAGCCAAGCTTTCACCGATTGTAGCATGAGAATGTCATTGACAATAAGCAATACATCATCAATGTAAAGGACAATGAATGTTAGTGCGCTCCCACTAACCTTCTTATATACACAAGGATCATCTTCATTTTGAACGAAATCATATTCTTTTATGATCTCATCAAAATGTTGGTTCCAAGAACGCGATGCTTGCTTCAATCCATAAATGGATCGATTTAACTTGCAAACCTTGTTTGCATGTTTTGGCACGACAAAACCGTCAGGCTGTTGCATATAAACATCCTCCAAAAGGTTTTCATTAAGGAAAGCGGTTTTGACGTCCATCAGCCATATTTCATAATTGAAATATGCAGCAATAGCAAGCATTATCCGAATGGATTTAATCATGACAACAAGTGAAAAAGTTTCATCGTAATCGACACTATGTCGTTGATGATACTCTTTCGCTACAAGCCTAGATTTGTACGTTTGTATGTTGCCATCCAAGTCGGTCCTCTTCTTGAAGACCCATTTGCAACCAATAGGCTTTACGCCTTCTAGTGCATCAACCAGTGTCCAAACTTGGTTGGTGTACATGGAATCCATTTCGGATTTCATGGCATCTTGCCATAAACCAGAGTCGATAACTTTTATCGGTTCCTCATACGTAGCCAGTTTGTATTCCTCAATAAGATTAATATCCACATGAGGTGAGATCATTAAACCCATACCTCTCAGGTTGTTTTCTGACTCTCTCCGACCTACGCGGTTCCTGTGTAATCGAAGATTGTGGTACAGTCTCATCCTTGATAAACTATTCGTGTTTCGTTAAGGAATCGGTGCCGGAAACAATATCACTCCGATTTTCATTGAGTTCTGTTTTCCTCCCACTTACCACTGCATTTAGGAATTCTTTTTCGAGGAAAACCGCATGTAGAGAAACAAATATTTTGTTCTCTTGTGGGTGGTAGAAGTAATATCATTTGGTTTCCCTAGGATAACCTACAAATAGACACTAAACCGATTTGGGTTCTAGTTTGGTACCACCCAAACGTTTAACGTATGCCCAGCATCCCCAAATCTTCAGGAATGAGAAACCCGGTTTCTTTCCTGTCCATATTTCATATTGAGTCTGTTGAACAGACTTTGATGGAACCTTATTCAAAATAAGTATTGCACTATTCAATGCTTATCCCCAGAAGGAAATTGGTAGCTCAGTGCGACTCATCATAGACCTTACCATGTCCAACAAAGTTCGGTTTCTCCGTTCCGACACACCGTTTAATTAAGGTGTTCCGGGAGGAGTCCACTGTGAAAGAATACCATATTCTTCCAAGTAATCGAGAAACTCATTGCTTAAGTATTCCCCACCACGGTCTGACCGAAATGTTTTAATACTTTTGCTGGTCTGTTTTTCTACTTCGTGTCGAAACTCTTTGAATTTCTCAAAAGTTTCCGACTTGTGTCTCATAAGATACACATAACCATAACGCGATGCATCATCCGTAAAGGTTACGAAGTATTCATATCCACCTCTAGCCTGACTAGACATGGGCCTGCACACGTCACTATGAACGAGGGCTAACAGTTCGGTGGCACGTGCACATTTACCGCTAAAAGGTGTTTTTGGCATTTTTCCTAATAAACAAGATTCGCAGACGTCATATGAATTTGGATCAAATTCGTCCAAGTACCCACTCTTCGAAAGTGTGGATATGCGAGTCTTGTTAATGTGTCCTAGACGACAATGCCACATATAAGTTTCATCTTTGTTACTTAATTTAAGCCTTTTGTTTGTTACATTATATGTTTAAGATTATTTATATTCAAAATATAAAAACCATTATTCACATCAGCACTACATATCTCAATATCATTTTTATATACAAAACACCGAGTGTTTCTGAAAATAAAGATACATAAATAATATTCCTAGTCAAACTAGGTATATAATAACAGTCTGATAGATTTAGTACATGCTCTGAGGGCAGTTCCAAAATGTAGGTCCCAACAGCCAAAACGGCGACTCTAGTCTCATTTCCAACTCGGAGGTCTATCTCTCCTGAAGTCAGTCTCCTACTAATCTGCAGATCCTGCACATCAGTACATATATGAGTACCACAACCAGAATAAAAAATCCAATTTTTAAAACTAGAAGTAGACGTGTTTATTTCTATAACAAACATACCTGAAGCTGGTGCCTTGCCCGCTTTGATTTCCTTCATGTGTGCCTTGTACTCACGGCAGTCACGCTTCCAGTGACCCCATTTGCCACAATGTAGGCAGACATCTTGGGATTTGTCTTTAGCCTCCCAGAAGACTTTGATGATTTGGCCTTGCCCTTCTTCTTCTTCTTTACGCCTCCAGTAGCCTTTGCCAAGCCTTGGCAGACTGAGATGTCGAAGCGAAGTGTGCCTCGCGCTTTTTGCCCTTCAAAAGCTCTTTTTCTGCTCCACGCAGCATTGCCATCAACTCTCCAAGAGTATGGTCTTGGTTTATCAATTATAGTTCATGAAGAACCCGCTCCGGCTGTCAGGAAAAGATGTAAGATCAAATCTATAGAAGTCTTAGCCTCAAAGGTTATGCCTAGCTGAGCTAGCTGTTCAATGTTAGCAATCATCTGTGACACATGGTGCTCGACAGATGTACCCTCTGACATTCGAGAGCGAAAGAGATTCTTCTGCATTCATATCTTTGCGATCTAAGGTTAGATCGGTGAAGGTCCTTCAATTTTGCCATCATAGTATAGGGTGTCGGTCTCTAAGACAATCACAAGATCATATAAGCAATGAAATCATGTGAATACGAAAGTAAAGTATGGCGGAATCATACTTACAAAAATCGGATGTTGGATGCGTCAAATACAAACTTGTTCCTCCAAATTTCGGCCAAGCTCCACTTTTGAGGATGAAATCCAAGCTCCAAGCTTTTGAGTTGATTCCAAGCTTTTGGGATGGTTTCCCTATCACCTTGGATGATTCCTTGTGTGTGCTAGCACTTAGAAATTTTGTAACAAAAACTTCTTATTCTTCCTCCTAGTTTCAGCCAAGATGAAAGAAAATAGAGAGAATGTTTTGGCTTCCAAAACCGTGAGTGAGTGAGAGAGAATGAGTGAATAACTTGTGTTAATTGATTTTAAAAATCAAATGATATACCAAATCTAAAATTTTGGTAAAAGTCATTCCCATCATTACACACAAATGTGTCATACACGTTACCATCATTCCTTCACCAAAACCCATCACCAAAAAGTAATTAAAGTGACAAGTGATGTGACATGTGGGCCACACTTGATTTAAAACCACGGCACATCCCGGGCTCGAGATCGCTAATTCCGAATTAACGAATTTTCCATTGCGACGTAATTAAATCAAATTTAATTAAATAATTATGCTAAGTAAAATTACTATTCACGTCACTCGCGAATTAATTCTAAATTAATTCGTTTGCCCGATTTAATTCCAATTTTAATTCCGCGTCGAAATCTAATTTCGTTTAATATATCGAATATATTATTTTATCGATTAATTCCAAATTAATCGTTCTCTCTCTTCAAATAGTAATTTTATCCCAGATAAAATCTCTCCGCAATTAATCCCGATAATTATGTTCGAATCATACGTCATCGGTGAATATTCGGGAAGTAACCCAAGAGATCCATGGATATGTTGGCAGTAAATTTGGTCGTCGGACTATCAGAACACGTATATACCTCGTACTATGTTTTTACAGATTTACGAGACATGGTTGGCTTCTAGCAAAGCACCGTGCCTACCCAATTCTCCAGAAATATTCTTAATGGAATATATAATCTTTGTCCGGCGTAGTATACGTAATATTACGTATTACGATCCAGTATCGGATGTCACATGCATGGCCTGGGGCTGGAATAGTGTCTGTCTCGTACGAAGAATATATCGGATTACAAACAACTAGTCTCTTTAATCGGATAATCATGACCATGTCATATTATCCCGATAGTTGCATCCATTAGAGTACCAGTTCTGTATCCCTGCGTGATCATCATCTCCATATGACTGAAGTGATACTTCCATCTTGACATCACACCAATACACTACGATTCTCAATAAACCCAGAAGAGGTGTACACAGAACCTGTTAAAGTCCTGGACGACCAAAACCAAAGGTATTGATTGTTCAAGTACTAGCGATGCAAGTCTCAGGTTAAGACCAAATACACCTACCCTGATGCGGATTCCCATAGACACATAGTCATACTACCAATGGGTGGATTCCGCGGGGTCTATCTAGAGCGAAGTTGTTTCCGTACCATCGGTAAAACAACCTCCTATCACACTTGCATAAGTATCCAATATTTAAATATATGACAACTATGTTGTTACACTTCCATAACACGCACAAGTGGAATACTAGTCTATTCCGCATTATCGATGTCCAGTCTCGATAATACTACGACTAGGGATATTTAATGATTAAACCGTTATGGATTGATATTGTCTCATATCTTATAATCCGGAACTAATCATAAGGACTTTTATCATTTATATATTTAAGTAATCAAATTACAAAATGATAAAATTCAATTTCCATTGCTACATAGTTAATTTGTACAAAAACCACAATGTCTTTTACAAATAGTGACGCTATGGGTCATAATTGTCCAACATAGGGATCCAATCCCTTGTTCTGGCGACGAAATTGAGGGGTCATTACAGTGAGCATCACGGATTGAGTAGTTGAGTTGTCATCGCTATGAGTCTTCCAAAGCTCAAGCTCAAGCGGCTGCTAAATTCCGGGCTTAGGCCTGAGAGGTCTCTCTATCGTATAGAGCATCTTCTCGGCCCTCAGGACAATCTTGAGGTTCATATCTCAGTAAGAAAAGTTCGCACCATTAAAGACATTTTCGCCCATGATAATGTCCCTAACGTTGATCTTTCCCGCCATCTTAATTGCAATAGTCTAACTATTCAATTAACGATTTTTGGGTACAGTCCAACTGTTACAATAAAAAATAATAAAATATTAGTCCAACTAATAAATATATAAAATGACGAAATAATTTGAAAGCACGTATTGGTAAGTATTTGAACGAAATTGCAAATTCAATACTAGCCTCCCACTATTTTTCGGCGAGCCTCTAACCCTCTGTTGAGTACTCGTGAAACCTAGTTTCCTAGTGGGCTAGTATCCCGTTAGTATCCCGTTAAATATTCAACCTTGACTTTGGCCAACAAGTTGTATGATATTTAACTAGGTAGATCTCTAAGATCAATTGGATCTCATCCAATTCCTAGATCCGGTAGGTGGACCTCCAAGTCTGAAACATATATACAATATATATGCCAATATATCCAATATATTTTCCTAACCTTTTCCTCTGAATCAACAAGCCTTGGCTTTGGCTCAACAAGCTTAATGATTCCAGTTAAGCGGGACCCATTGACAGTGGGAAAGCTTCGTAATCCACATCGATGAACAAGAAGTGACCTTGACTTTGGCCAACAAATCGCAACTTCCCCAAGACATGTGATATGGAACAAAGCTTTCATGGTTCAAACACATCCACGATGGACATTGATCTTGACTTTGGCCAACAAACCAATGCCAATCTTGGATCTTGAGAGAGAACCACTGAATGGAAGGAATTCGCTTAATATTTGTTTGAGGGTTTTTTCGCTTAAATTGGCAACCAATTTATTATTTTTGATTAGGTCTCATCATACACCCTTAAGCATGCATTTTAAAAGCATAATAAGGCGCGAAATAAATAATAACGATATGCGGATGGATATTGAACAAATTGTTCCTAGAACAAATCTATCTATTTCCTCTCCCCGGCTAGCACTATTCTAACTTCTACCCAATTACATAATACAATAAAGAACCTCATTTACATTGAGGGGAATTGGTGAGAAGAGAATTACAAAGAGTCAAGAGATATAAGGCTGGACACGCAGGTCCAATTTAATAAATTCTAAATTTATTACAACAATTTCCAAAATTGCCCACACCCATCTAATATCCATCCGATATACATTATTCATATAATACATTCATGTATTCACACAAAGCATGTTATTTAATCAATCTAATCCAATTAATTTATCTTTGAATTAAGTGATCATCCAATGTTCAAACAACGATTTTATTTGCACGAGTCCAACTCGTTTAAGAATAAGCACTCAAAGTACGAATTCTTGAATTATATCGAACTACAATATTTAATTAAATTTAATTCGTATTCAATACTAATTCATATTTAATTCTAAATTAAATAATTACACTTAATAATGTGTCTTTCAACTTAGATTCTGAATCTAATCTTAATGGGTCTCAAAGGCCCAATTAACATCCAATGTCAACTTAATTAAAGTCCAATGGGCTTTTAATTAATTTCTAAGGCATGGACTTCGGCAACCAAAGCCCAATAAGGAATCACATTTTTCCATAAAATTAATTTTGGCCCATTAGGCCCAATTAATTATTTAAGGGCCCATTTATTATATTTGGACTTAACGGTCTCTTGCTTTGAAGATTTCCAGCTTACTGCTCCGTTATTCAAACAAAAATGTACCCGAATTACGACATACAGTCTCCTTTATCAGTTTGGAAACTTGCATCGGTATACTCAGTTACCTCAAGTTCTCCATCTCCATAGATTAAGAAAGGATCCTTATTTCGTCTAAGATACTTAAAGATATTCTTAACCGCCATCCAGTGACCATCACCTGGATCGGCCTGATAGCGACTACACATGCTTAAAGTATATGAGACATCAGGTCACATACATATCATGGCATACATGATCGATCCGAATGTCGAGATGAAAGGTATTTGACTCATGCTGTCTCTCTTATCTTGAGTTTTAGGACACATGTCCTTAGATAGAGTGACGCCATGTAACACTGGCACAATCCCCTCTTGGACTGATCCATGTTGAATCTCTTCAACACTTTGTCAATGTACGTGCTCTGGGAGAGTCCAAGCAGCTTTCTAGATCTATCCCGGTAGATCTCCTTTATTCTAGAATTGTTGTTTCTCCTAGATCCTTCACGGAGAATTTAATGAAAGCCAAGCTTTCACCGATGTTAACATGGGAATGTCATTGCCAATAAGCAATACATCATCAACGTAAAGGACAATGAATATCAGTGCGCTCCCACTAACCTTCTTATATACACAAGGATCATCCTCGTTTTGGACGAAATCATATTCTTTATGATCTCATCAAAACGTTGGTTCCAAGAACGTGATGCTTGCTTCAATCCATAAATGGATCGATTTAACTTACAAACCTTGTTTGCAAGTCTTGGTACGACAAAACCGTCAGGCTGTTGCATATAAACATCCTTCAAAAAGTTTCTGTTAAGGAAAGCGGTTTTGACGTCCATCTGCCATATCTCGTAATCAAAATATGCAACAATAGCAAGCATAATCGAAATGGATTTAATCATGGAAACGGGTGAAAAAGTTTCGTCGTAATCGACACCATGTCGTTGACGATACCCTTTCGCTACAAGCCTAGCTTTGTACGTTTGCCATCCATGTCAGTCTTCTTCTTGAAGACTCATTCACAACCAATAGGCTTTACGCCTTCAGGTGCATCAACCAGTTTCCAAAATTGGTTGGTGTACATGGAATCCATTTCGGAATTCATGGCATCTTGCCATAAACTGGAGTCGATACCTGTATCGCTTCCTCATACGTAGCCGGCTCGTCTTCCTTCCTCATAAGATTAATATCCACATGAGGTGAGATCAGAAACCCATACCTCTCAGGTTTTTTTCTGACTCTCTCCGACCTACGCGGTCCTTGTGTATTCGAAGTTGTGGTGGTACAGTCTCATCCCTGATGGACATTTCATGTTCCGTTAAGAATTATGTGCCATGAATAGTATCACTCTTATTTTCATCGAGTTCTACTTTCCTCCCACTTATCACTGCATTTTGGAATTCCTTCTCAAGGAAAACCGCATGTAGAGCAACAAATACTTTGTTCTATTGTGGGTGATAGAAGTAATATCCTTGGTTTCTCTATGATATCCTATGAATAGGCATTTATCCGATTTGGGTTCAAGTTTGGTACCTTCCAAACGTTTAACGTATGCTCAGCAACCCCAAATCTTCAGGAATGAGAAACCCGATTTCTTTCATGTCCATATTTCATACGAAGTCTGTTGAACAGACTTTGACGGAACGTTATTCAAATAAGTATTGCATTGTTCAATGTATATCCCTAGAAGGAAATAGGTAGCTCTGTGCGACTCATCATAGACCTTACCATGTCTAACAAAGTTCGGTTTCTCCGTTCGGACACACCGTTTAATTGTGGTGTTCCGGGAGGAGTCCACTGTGAAAGAATACCATATTCTTTCAAGTAATCAAGAAACTCATTACTTAATATTCGCCACCACGGTCTGACTGTAATGTCTTAATACTTTTTCCGGTCTATTTTTCTACTTCGTGTCGAAATTCTTTGAATTTCTCAAAGGTTTCCGACTTGTGTCTCATAAGATACACATAACCATAATGTGATGCATCATCCGTAAAGGTTACGAAGAATTCATATCCACCTCTAGCCTGGCTAGACATAGGCCCACATACGTCACTATGAACGAGGGCTAACAGTTCGGTGGCACGTGCACCCTTTCCGCTAAAAGGTATTTTAGGCATTTTGCCTAATAAACAAGATTCGCAGACGTCATATGAATTTGGATCAAATCCGACCAAGTACCCACCCTTCAAAAGTGTGGATATACGTGTCTTGTTTATGTGTCCCAGACGATAATTCCACATGTAAGTTTCATCTATGTTACTTACTTTAAGCCTTTTGTTTGTTACATTATATGTTTGAGATTGATTCATATTCAAAATATAAAGACCATTATTTACATCAGCAGTGCAAATTTCCATATCATTTTTATACATAAAACACCCAGTGTTTCTAAATACAAAGGTATACCCACATTGGGTTAACATAGATACATAATAATATTCCTAGTCAAACTAGGTACATAATAACAGTCTGATAGTTTAAGTACATTCCCCGAGGTCAGTTCCAAAACAAAAGTGCCAACGGCCAAAATGGCGACTCGTGTCCCATTTCCAACGCGGAGGTCAATCTCTCATGAGGCCAGTCTCCTGCTAATCTGTAGATCCTGCACATCAGTACATATATGAGTTCCACAACCAGAATCAAAAATCCAATTTTTAAAACTAGTAGTAGACATGTTTATTTCTATAACAAACATACCTGAAGCCGGTGCCTTTCCCGCTTTGATTTCCTTCATGTGTGCCTTGTACTCGCGGCAGTCACGCTTCCAGTGACCCCGCTTCCCACACTGCATACATACATCTTGGGATTTGTCCTTAGGTTTCCCAGAACCCTTTAACGATTTGGTCTTGCCCTTCTTCTTATGCTTCTACTTCTTGACACCTCCAGTCGCCTTGGCCAAGCCCTCGGAGTCTGAGATGTTGAAGCAAAGTGCGTCTCGCACTTCTTGCCCTTAAGGAGTTCTTTTTCTACTTCGTGCAGAGTGGACATCAACTCTCCAAGAGTTTGGTCTTGGTTCAACATGTTGTAGTTCATGATGAACCACTCCAAGTGTCGGGGAGAAACTGTAGGATCAAATCTACTGAAGTCTCAGCCTCGAAGACGATGCCCATCTGTCTGAGCTGCTCAATGTCAGTAATCATCTGGGACATATGGTGCTTAACAGACGTACCCTCTGACATGAGAGCGTGGAAGAGCTTCTTCTACAACTCATATATTTGCGATCTAAGATTAGATCGGTGAAGATCATGCAACTTCGCCATCATCTCATAGGGATCCAATCTCTTTTTTTGACGACGGAATTGCGGAGTCATAGCAGCAAGCATTACCGATTGAGTGGTCGTGTTGTCATCGCTATGAGTCTTCCAGCTCTAGCTCAAGCAACTGATCAGGTCGGGGCTTAGGCCCAAGAGGTCTCTCTATAGTGTATAGTAACTTCTCGGATCCCAGAATAATTCTGAGATTCATATCCCAATCTTGAAAGTTTGTGCCATTAAAGACATTGTCGCCCATGACAATATCCCTAATGCTTAACTTTCTTGTCATCTTAACCGCAATAGTCAAACTATTCGATTAACGATGTATGGGTATAGTTTAACTGTTACAAGAAAAATAATAATATATTAGTCCAACTAATAAAAATAATTGACGAATTGATTTGAAAGCGCGTAAAGCTTAGTATTTGAACGAAATTACAAATTCAATACTAGCCTTCCACTATTTTTCGGCGAGCCTCTAACCCTCTGTTGAGTACTGGGGAAACCTAGTTTCCTTCTGGGCTAGGATCCCGTTAAATAACACACAACCTTGACTTTGGCCAACAAGTTGTATGATATTTAACTAGGTAGATCTCTAAGATCAATTGGAATTCATCCAATTCCTAGATCCGGTAGGTGGACCTCCAAGTCCGAAACATATATACAATATATATGCCAATATATCCAATATATTTTCCTAACATTTTTCATCTGAATCAATAAGCCTTGCCTTTGGCACAACAAGCTTCATGATTCCAGTTAAGAGGATCCCATTGACTTTGGAAAGCTTCGTAATCGATGTCGATGGACAAGAAGTGATCTTGACTTTGGCCAACAAATCACAACTTGGACAAGACATACGATATGGAACAAAGCCTTCATGATTCAAACACATCCGCGATGGACAAAGGTCTTGACTTTGGCCAACAAACCAGTGCCAATCTTGGATCTTGAGTAAGAATCACTCAATGGAAGGAAAACGCTTAATATTTATTGAGGGTTTTTCGCGTAAATTGGCAACCAATTTATTATCTTTGTTAGGTCTCATCATAAACCCTTAAGCATGCATTCTAAAAGCATAATAAGACGCGAAAATAAATTAATAATGATATGCAGATGGATATCTCACAGATTGTTCCTAGAACAAATCACTCAATTTCCTCTCCCTAGCTAGCACTATTCTTACTTCTACCCAATTACATAGTACAATTAAAGAAACCTCATTAACATTGAGGGAATTAGGTGAGAAGAGAATTACAAAGAATCGAGAGAGATAAGGCTGGACACGCAGGTCCAATTTAATAAATTCTAAATTTCCAACAATTTCCAAAATTGTCCTTTCCCTTCTAATATCCATCCGATATACATTATTCATTCAACACATCCATGTATTCACACAAAGCATGTTATTCAATCAATCTAATCCAATTAATTAATCTTTGAATAAAGTGATCATCCAATGTTCAAACAACGATTTGATTTGCGCGAGTCCAACTCGTTTGAGAATAAGTATTCGAAGTACGAATTCTTGAATTATATCGAACTACAATTTAAATCTAATTTAATTTGTATTCAATATTAATTCTATATTTAATTCCAAATTAAATAACTACACTTTTTAATGCGCCTTTACGACTTAGATTCCAAATCTAATCTAAATGGGTCTCAAGCCCAATTAACATTCAATGTCATTTAATTAAAGTCCAATGGGCTTTCAATTAATTTCTTAGGCATGGACTTTGGTCAATATGGGTCAAACCCAAATACCAAAGCCCAATTAAGGAATCACCATATTTGCCAAGAAACCAATTTAGGCCCATTAGGCCCAATTAAACATAAAAGGCCCATTGTTCTATTTGGACTTAATGGAATGGTTTAGGCCCAATTTGGATCCAATCCAATTGACCTAAACCAACCCTGGCCCAACCAACGCCCATTAGGCCCAAATATAACATTTAAAGCCCAATTCTAATTAAGCCCAATTAATCAAATTCTAAAATTCCAAGTTCATAATTTAATTAATTAAAGTGTATTACATTAATTAATTATCTAAATTAACATTTCCAAAAATCAATTTAATTAATTAATCATGCTTTAATTTGTTCAACACATGCCAACATTATTGAAACAAAAAATCATCTCATTTCATGCTTCTCAAGGTCACGGCATGTTGGGATTTTTTAAACCGATTTCGATTTCAATCCAATTAAATCATTAATCAATTTATCCCAAGTCTTTAAACTCATCCAATGATCAAAAGAACAAAAAATACCATGACTTTAGGGCTATATTGCATTCGGCCAAGCCTAGCATTTTGGGCAAAATTAATCCAATTAATTTTTTCTAAAATTGATCATGCATAACTCTAAGTTATCAACATACAAGCATACTCAAACAAACAATTTGATTAAAACATGCTCAAATCAAATTCACCCAAATTTTAGTATATAAACCCTAAGTATATTTCATGACCATCAAGGCTCATGATACCATTGTTGGTCTCTAAGACAATCCCAAGATCATATAAAGCAATGAAATCATGTGAATACGAAAGTAAAGTATGGCGAAATCATACTTACAAAGATCGGATGTTGGATGCGTCAAATACAAAACTTGTTCCTCCAAATTTCGGCCAAGCTCCACTTTTGAGGATGAAATCCAAGCTCCAAGCTTTTGAGTTGATTCCAAGCTTTTGGGATGGTTTCCCTATCACCTTGGATGATTCCTTGTGTGTGCTAGCACTTAGAAATTTTGTAACAAAAACTTCTTATTCTTCCTCCTAGTTTCGGCCAAGATGAAAGAAAATGGAGAGAATGTTTTGGCTTCCAAAACCGTGAGTGAGTGAGAGAGAATAAGTGAATAACTTGTGTTAATTGATTTTAAAAATCAAATGATATACCAAATCTAAAATTTTGGTAAAAGTCATTCCCATCATTACACACAAATGTGTCATACACGTTACCATCATTCCTTCACCAAAACCCATCACCAAAAAATAATTAAAGTGACAAGTGATGTGACAAGTGATGTGACATGTGGGCCCCAATTGATTCAAAATCCGAGTGGGCCCACGACACATCCCGGGCTCGGGATCGCTAATTCCGAATTAACGAATTTTCCGTTGCGACGTAATTAAATCAAATTTAATTAAATAATTATGCCAAGCAAAATTATTATTCACGTCGCTCGCGAATTAATTCTAAATTAATTCGTTTGCCTGAATTAAAATCCAATTTTAATTCTGCGTCGAAATCTAATTTCATTTAATATATCGAATATATTATTTTATCGATTAATTCCAAATTAATCGTTCTCTCTCTCTTCAAATAGTATTTTATCACAGATAAAATCTCTCTGCAATTAATCTCAGATTAATTATGTTCGAATCATACGTCATCGGTGAATCTTCGGGAAGCGACCCAAGAGATCCCTGGATATATTGGTAGTAAATCGGTCGCCGGACTATCCGAACACGTACGTACCTCGTACTGCGTTTTTTCACCGATTTACGAGACATGGTTGGCTTCTAGCAAAGCACCGTGCCTACCCAATTCTCCAAAAATATTCTTAATGGAATATATCATCTTTGTCCGGCGTAGTATACGTAGTATTGCGTATTACGATCCAGTATTGGATGACACATGCAAGGCCTAGTGCTGGAATAGTGTCTATCTCGTACGAAGCATATATCGGATTACAAGCAACTAGTCTCTTTAATCGGATAATCATGACCATGTCATATTATCCCGATGGTTGCAACCAATTAGAGTACCAGTTATATATCCCTGCGTGATCATCATCTCCATATGACTGAAGTGATACTTCCATCTTGACATCACACCCACAATACACTACGATTCTCAATAAACCCAGAAGAGGCGTACACAGAACCTGTTAAAGTCCTGGACGACCAGAACCAAAGCGTATTGATTGTCGCAAGTACTAGCGATGCAAGTCTCAGGTTAAGACCAAATACACCTACCCTGATGCGGATTCCCATAGACACATAGTCATACTACCAATGGGATTCTGTGGGGTCTATCAAGAGCAAAGTTGTTTCCGTACCATCGATAAACACAACCTCCTATCATATTTGCATAAATATCCAATACTTAAATATATGAGAACTATGTTGTTAAGCTTCCATAACACGCACAAGTGCAATACTAGTATATTCCATTATCGATGTCCAGTCTCGATAATACTACGACTAGGGATATTTAATGATTAAACCGTTATGGATTGATACTGTCTCATATCTTATAATCCGGAACTAATCATAAGGACTTTTATCATTTATATATTTATGTAATCAAATTACAAAATGATAAAATGCAATTTTCATTGCTACATAGTTAATTTGTACAAAAACCACAATGTCTTTTACAAATAGTGACGCTATTGGTCATAATTGTCCAACATAGGGATCTAATCCCTTGTTCTGGCAACGAAATTGAGGGGCTATTTTAGCGAGCATGACGGATTGAGCAGTTGAGTTGTCATTGCTATGAGTCTTCCAAAGCTCAAGCACAAGCGGCTGCTCAATTCCGGGCTTAGGCCTGAGAGGTCTCTCTATCGTATAGAGCATCTTCTCGGCCCTCAGGACAATCCTGAGGTTCATATCTCAGTAAGAAAAGTTCGCACCATTAAAGACATTTTCGCCAATGATAATGTCTCTAACATTGATCTTTCCCCCCGCCATCTTAATTGCAATAGTCTAACTATTCAATTAACGATTTTTGGGTACTGTCCAACTGGTACAATAAAAAATAATAAAATATTAGTCCAACTAATAAATATATAAAATGATGAAATAATTTGAAAGCGCGTATTGGTAAGTATTTGAACGAAATTGCAAATTCAATACTAGCCTCCCACTATTTTTTGGCGAGCCTCTAACCCTTTATTGAGTACTCGGGAAACCTAGTTTCCTAGTGGGCTAGGATCCCGTTAAATAACATTCAACCTTGACTTTGGCCAACAAGTTGTATGATATTTAACTAGGTAGATCTCTAAGATCAATTGGATCTCATCCAATTCCTAGATCCGGTAGGTGGACCTCCAAGTCTGAAACATATATACAATATATATGCCAATATATCCAATATATTTTCCTAACCTTTTCCTCTGAATCAACTAAGCTTTGGCTTTGGCTCAACAAGCTTAATGATTCCAGTTCAGCGGGACCCATTGATAGTGGGAAAGATTCGTAATCCACGTTGATGAACAAGAAGTGACCTTGAATTTGGCCAACAAATCATAACTTCCCCAAGACATGCGATATGGAACAAAGCTTTCTTGGTTCAAACACATCCACGATGGACATTGATCTTGACTTTGGCCAACAAACCAATGCCAATCTTGGATCTTGAGAGATAACCACTGAATGGAAGGAATTCGCTTAATATTTGTTTGAGGGTTTTTTCGCTTAAATTGGCAACCAATTTATTATCTTTGATTAGGTCTCATCATACACCCTTAAGCATGCATTCTAAAAGCATAATAAGGCGCGAAATAAATAATAACGATATGCGGATGGATATTGAACAAATTGTTCCTAGAACAAATCTCTCCATTTCCTCTCCCCGGCTAGCACTATTCTAACTTCTACCCAATTACATAATACAATAAAGAAACCTCATTTACATTGAGGGGAATTGGTGAGAAGAGAATTACAAAGAGTCAAAAGATAAAGGCTGGACACGCAGGTCCAATTTAATAAATTCTAAATTTATTACAACAATTTCCAAAATTGCCCTCACTCATCTAATATCCATCTGATATACATTATTCATATAATACATCCATGTATTCACACAAAACATGTTATTTAATCAATCTAAACCAATTAATTAATCTTTGAATTAAGTGATTATCCAATGTTCAAACAACGATTTGATTTGCGCGAGTCCAACTCGTTTAGGAATAAGCACTCAAGTGTGAATTCTTGAATTATATCGAACTACAATATTAAATCCAATTTTAATTTGTATTCAATACTAATTCATATTTAATTCTAAATTAAATAATTACACTTAATAATCTGTCTTTTCGACTTAGATTCTGAATCTAATCTTAATGGGTCTCAAATGCCCAATTAACATCCAATGTCAACTTAATTAAAGTCCAATGGGCTTTTAATTAATTTTTTAAGGCATGGACTTTGGCAACCAAAGACCAATAAGGAATCACCATTTTGCCATAAAATTAATTTTGGCCCATTAGGCCCAATTAATAATTTAAGGGCCCATTTATTATATTTGGACTTAACGGAATGGTTTTAGGCCCAATTTGGATCCAATCCAATTGTCTTAAACCAACTTGGCCCAACCAAGCAAATTAGGCCCAAATATAACAACATTAGCCCAATTCCAAATTAAAGACTAATTAATTAAATTATAATATTCCAAATATCATAATTTTAATTAAAGTGTATAGCCATAATTAATTAGTCAAATTAATATTTCCAAAACACCAATTTAATTAATTAATCATACTTTATCATTTTCAATTCATGTCCAACACAATTGAAGCAAAATCAACTCATAACATGCTCATCAAGCTCACGGCAATTAGGCATTTTTATATCCAATTTTGATTTCAATCCAATTAAATCACAAATCAATATACTTATACATTTTAAACACATCCAATGGTCTAAAAATCAAAAATCACCATGAGCTACAAGGGTCATTACATTCGGCCATCATAAGGTAATTAGGGAAAAAATTTCTAATCAAATTTTCTCCAAATTAATCATGCATAACTCTAAGTTATCATAATCTAAACATAACCAAACATTCAATTTGACGAAATCATGCTCCAAGCAAAAATACCCAAATTCAAGTTTATGAACCCTAATTATTTCATGCTTAAAATTGGCTCTCTGATACCATTTCTGGGTTCTCCTAGAACATGACAAGGATCAATTAAGCATAAAATTATGTGAATTAACAAAGTAAGTTATGGAAAAATACTCACTTTGATCGGCTAAGTAGGATGTGGAGATAACAAAAAATTTGACATTCTTTGTGTAGTGCTCCAAGCTCTCCTTTGTGTGAATGGTTTAGCTCCAAGCTTGATCTTTGAATTCCAAACTCAAGGGGATAGTTTCCATATCACCTTTGTAGACCCTTTTAAGTGCTAGCTTAAGAAAATTTTGCTACAAATTTTTTCAATCAAGAGAAGCAACTCTCGGCTTTGTGTGTGGAGATGAGAGGGAAAGTGATTCACGCCACTTTGCAAGAAAATAGAGTGAGTGAGAGTTGTTTGATTTTCCGAAATTCAAACCATATACCAAATCTTCAAAGTTGGTAAGGGTCACTCACTTTTCAAATAAAATAATGGAAATGTGTTTTACAAGTTAAAAATCAACTAACAATTTCCATCATCAAAAAGTGATGAGATTGACTAGTGTGACTTGATATGGGCCCCACTTAATTCAAAATCCGAGTGGGCCCGCAAAACACATATCGGGTTTGGGTTCTTTAATTCCGAATTAACGAATTTTCTGTTACGAGGTAATTAAATCAAATTTAATAAAATAATAATGCCTTGCAAAATTATTACAAAAATCACTCGCGAATTAATTCTAAATTAATTCGTTCGCCCGAATTAAAATCCAATTTTAATTTCGCTATGAAATCTAATTTCATTTAATATATCGAATATATTATTTAATCGATTAATTCCAAATTAATCGTTCTCTCTCTACTATTTTAATTTTATCCCCGATAAATTCTTTCTGTAATTAATCCTAGATTAATTTTCTCTTTCTCATAATTAATCTCAGATTAATTCTGTACGAGTTAAACGTCATCGGTGAATCTTTGGGAAGTGACCCATGAGATCCCTGGATATGTTGGCAGTAAATCTGGTCGTCGGACTATCCGAAAACGTGCGTACCTCATACCACGTTCTTACCAATTTACAAGACATGGTTGGCTTCTAGCAAAGCACCGTGCCTACCCAATTCTCCAGAAATATTCTTTAAGGAATATATAATCTATAACAGGCGTAGTATACTAAGTATTGCATACTGTGATCCAGTATCTGATGTCACATGCAAGGCCTGGGGCTGGAATTGTGTCTGCCCCATACGAAGCATATATCGGATCACTAGCAAATAATCTCTTTAATCGGAGAATCATGACCTTGTCATATTATCCTGATAGTTGCAACATAATAGAGTACCAGTTCTGATCCATGCGTGATCATCATCTCCATATGACTCAAGTGATACTTCCATCTCATCACACCCAATACACTACGATTCTCAATAAACCCAGAAGAGGTGTACACAGAACTTGTTAAAGTCCCGGACGACCAAAACCAAAGCGTACTGATTGTCGTAAGTATTAGCGATGCAAGTCTCTGTTTAAGACCAAATACACCTACCTTGATGCGGATTCCCATAGACACATAGTCATACTACCAATGAGATTCTGCGGGGTCTATCCAGAGCGAAGCTGTTTCCGTACCATCGGCAAACACAACCTCTTATCACACTTACATAAGTATCCAATACTTAAATATATGAGAACTATGTCGTTACGCTTCCATAACGTGCACAAGTGCAATACTAGTCTATTCCGCATTATCGATGTCCACTCTCGATAATACTACGACTATGGATATTTAATAATTAAACCGTTAGTTGATTGATACTGTCTCATATCTTATCAATCCGGAACTAATCATAAGGACTTTTATCATTTATATATATTCAAGTAATCTAATTACAAAATGATAAAATGGCAATTTACATTGTCACATAGTTAATTTTTACAAAAACCACAATGTCTTTTACAAATAGTGATGTTATGGGTCACAATTGTCCAACACAGATGATTGTTGTTTTACAGACGACTCATAAGTGCCAAATGTGTCTCATTGTTGTGCATTTTCTGCTATGTGTTCTAGGTAAACTAGTGCATCTTCAGAATTTATTTTCCCATAAACTCACCATTACATATCATTTCCACTACTTGTCTATCTTGGGGTGTTAAACCCTCGTTGAAACCAGCCTCCATGTTTCAAACCCGTGATGTGGACAAACATTCAACATCTCTTTATATATCTCCCAATATTGGTAAAGTGTTTATCTGACTCTTGTGTGAAAATTGTGATTCTCCTCTTCAAGGAGTTTGTCTTGTGAGGGGGAAATAATTTTTCAGGAATTGCTCTTACAAGTCATCCCATGTTCTTATGGATCCCGACTTAAGGTTATGTATCCAAATTTTAGCTTTATCTCTTGAAGAAAAGGGAAAAACATTGAGTCGAATTATATTCACGCTGCAATTTTGATATGTTCAAGTGTTACATACCTCTTCAAATTCCATTAAATACTGATAAGGACTTTCTTATTCTAGACCGTGGAATGTGGGTAAAATTTGGATGACACCTGGTTTAAAATTGAAATGTGATGCATCTAGGGAAAAATAATGCAATACTTGTTGGGTTTCTATTAGGTCCCAAGGATCAAATCAAGCAATGAAACATATATGTGTGAATACTCGTAAAAGCATGGCGGAATCATACTTACAACGATCGGATTGCGATGCGAGGAATAAAATCTTCAAGCTCTCCTCCAAGGTGGCTCACGGCAGTGGGTAGTTTGTGCTCCTCCAAGAATTCGGTCATGGTCCTCCATCAAGCTCCAAGCTTTATGTTGTAATTCCATGCTCACGGGTGCGGTTCCCTATCACCTTCGCAAGACTCCTAAAGCGTGCAAGCACTCCGGAAATTTTACCACAAAACTTCCTAAGCTTCTCATTCATTTCACGGTAAAACCAGAAATTTTGAGGAAGAAGATGGCCCTAGGCCGAGAGAGATGAGAGGAGTGAGAGAGTGAGTGTGTTGTTTTGGTTGGTTTGTGTATCTAATACACAAAAATGAATTTCAAAAATCATTTACAAATTTTTTGCTTTCCAAAAGTCAAAACATTAAAGCCACAACCACCTCCATCAACTATTCACATCAAAAGTGACTAGACATCACTTCATTCAAAGTGATGTGACTTATATCACTTGATTGACTAGTGATTTGATGTTTGATGTGACTTGTGGGCCGCAATTAAATTCGCAATTCGAGTGCGCCCGCAAACACTCCTGGGCTCGGGTTCGCTAATTCCAAATTAATGAATTTTCCGTTGCGACGTAATTAAATAATTATGCCTAGCAAAATCACTATTCACGTCACTAACGAATAATTCTAAATTAACTCGTTCGCCCGAATTAAAATCTAATTTCAATTCCGCCTCGAAATCTAATTTCGTATAATATATCAAATATATTATTTTATCGATTAATTCCAAATTAATCGTTCTCTCTCTTTAATAAATATTTTATCCCAAATAAAATATCTCCGTAATTAATCCAGATTAATTTTCTCTCTCTTATAATTAATCCCAGATTAATTTTCTCTCTCTTATAATTAATTCTAGATTAATAAAGTGCGAGTCATACGTCATCGGTGAATCTTCGGGAAGCGACCCATGAGATCCCCAGATATATTGGCAGTAAATCCGGTCGTCGCACTATCTGAACACGTACTTACCTAGTACTACATTTTTACCGATTTACAAGACATGGTTGGCTTCTAGCAAAGCATCATGCCTACCCAATTCTCTAGAAATATTCTTACTGGAATATGTGATCTATACCAGGCATAGTATACGTAGTATTGCGTATTTCGATCGAGCATCGGATGTCACGTGCAAGGCCCAAAGCTGGAATTGTGTCTGCCCCGTACGAAGCACATATCGGATCTCTGGTAACTATTCTCTATTATCGGATAATCATGACCTAGTCATATTATCCCGATGACTGCAGTATATTAGAGAACAAGTTTCGTATCCTACGTGATCATCATCTCCACTATGACTGGAGTGATACTTCCATCTCGACATCACACCCAATACACTATGATCCTCAATATACCCAGAAAAGGCGTACACAGAACCTGTAAAAGCCCTGGACGACCAAAACCAAAGTATATTGATTGTCGCAAGTATTAGCGGTGCAAGTCTCAGGTTAAGACCAAATACACCTACCCTGATTCGGACTTCCTTAGACACATAGTCATACTACCAATGGAATTCTGAGGGGTCTATCCAGAGCGAAGCTGTTTTCCGTACCATCGGTAAAACACAACCTCCTACTACACTTGTATGAGTATCCTATACCCAAATATATGAGAACTATGCTGTTATGCACTCACAACGCGCAAAAGTGTAATACTAGTCTATTCCGCATTATCGATGTCCAATCTCGATAATACTACGACTAGGGATATTTAATGATTAAACCTTTATGGATTGATACTGTCTCAAATCATCTCAATCCGGAACTAATCATATGGACCTTCTATCATTTATACATCTTGGTAATCTAATTACAAATGATAGAAGAGCAATTTCCTTTGTCACATAGTTAATTTGTACAACAACACCATGATCTGTACAAATAGTGATGCTATGGGTCATAACTGTCTAACAATCTCCCACTTGGCCTATAGCCAATCATTCAAGTGTCCTACACCCGAACTATGTACGGTTCGCTCAAATTTCTGCTGAGAAAATGCTTTCGTCAGCGGATTTGCATAATTATCATCTGATACGATTTATTCGATCATCACATCGCCACGATGTATGATCCGAACGAATCAGATGAATATTTGAAGTATATATATGGATCGTTGATGAGACCATTAATTCTTTAGCCCGCGCAGTAGCCTAGCTCAGCTGCTAACAGAACTATATCTAATCTAATTAGATTATTATCAATCCAGAAGGCTTCTATTGCTGCCTCAGCTGCAGCAATAATCCACTTGTGTTGTTTATTTGGTAACAGTATCTTGCTTGGAAGATTTCCAGTTCATTGTTCCGTTATTCAAACTTTATAGTACCGTTATTGCGACTTATAGTCGTTATTATCGATTAGGAAACTTGCAGCAATGAACCCAGTCACTTCAAGTTCTCCTTCTCCATAGTATAAGAAAGCATCCTTAGTTCCTCTAAGATACTTAAGGATGATCTTAACATCAATCCAATGACTATCACTTGGATTGGCCTGATTGTGACTCCATATGCTCAAAGCGTATGAGACACCAGGTCGCGTACATTTATTTCAATGTACGAGTTCTCGGAGAGTATTAACAACTTTAAATCTATCCCAGTAGATCTTTATTCCTAGAATAAAGGTTATTTCTCCCAAGAATTCTATGGAGAATTTTCATGAAAGCCAAGCTTTCACCGTTTGTATTATGGGAATATCATTTCCAAGAAATGATATGTTATCATTATTTTAGGACTTTCACTGCAGTGCGCTCCCACTAACCTCTTTATATACACAAGAATCATTTTCATTTTGAATTAAATCATATCCCATTATGATTACATCAAAACGATAATTCCAAGAACGTAATGCTTGCTTCAATCTATCCATGGATCGAATAACCTGCAAACCTTGTTTGCTAGTTTTGGTACGACAAAACCGTCAGGATGTTATAAACATCCTTTTAAAGGTTTCCGTTAAGGAAAGCGGTTTTGGCATTCAGCTGCCATATTTCATTAATGAAACATGCAGCATCAGCAAGCATTATCCAAATGGATTTACCGTGGCAACAGGTAAAAGGTTTCATCGTAATCGACACAATGTTGATAACGATACCTTTTCACTACAAGCCTAGCATAGTACGGTTGTATGTTGCCTTCCATGTTTGTCTTCCTTGAAGACTTATATAGTACCAATAGGCACAATGCCTTGCGGTACAACAACCAGTGTCCAAACTTGGTTGGTATACATGGAATCCATTTCGGACATCATGGCACTTTGCCATAATGGGGAGTCGATACCTTGTATCACTTCCTCATACGTAGTCATTTTGTATTCCTCAATAGATTGACATCTTAATGAGGTGAGATCAGAAACCCATACCCCAGGTTGTTTTCTGACTCTCTTCGACTTACGCGGTTCTTGTGTATTCAAAGATTATTGGTATAGTTTCATCCTTGATGAACTATTTGTGTTCCATTAGGGAATCGGTGCCTGGAATAGTATTACTCTGATTTTCATCGAGTTTTACTTTCCTCCCACTTACCACTGCATATAGGTATTCCTCTAAGGAAAACCGCTTGGCGAGAAATAATTACATTGTTCTCTTGTGAGATGTATAAGTACTATACTTTGGTGTCCCTATGATAACCTACAACTTAGGCACTTATCCGATTTGGGTTCTAGTTTGGTATCATCCAAACATATGCCTAGCATACCCAAATCATCAGGAATGAGAAAACCCAGTTTCTTTCTTGTTCATATCTAATATGAAATCTGTCAAACAGATTATTATGGAACCTTATTCAAAATAAGTTTTGCACTGTTAATGCATATCTGTTGAAGGAAATGGTAGCTCAGAGCGACTCATGATTAACCTTATCATGTCCAACAAAATTCGATTTCTCTGTTCGGACACACCGTCAAATTGAAGTGTTCCGGGATGAGTCCTCATTGAAAGAATACTATACTCTTTCAAGTATTTGAGAAACTTATTGCTTAAGTATTTTCATCATGGTGTTTAATACTTTAGTCGATCTGTTTGGTACTTCGTGTCGAAACTCTTTGAATTCATCAAAAGTTTCTGATTCGTGTTTCAAGAGAAACACATAACCATAACGCGATGCCACATCCGTAAAGGTCACAAAATATTCATATCCACTTCTAGCGTAGCTAGACATAGGCCCACTTACGTCACTATGAACGAGGGCTAACAGATCGGTGGCACTTGCACTTTTACCAAGTAAAAGTTGTTTTAGGCACTTTGCCTAATAAACTAGATTTGTAGACATCATTTGAATAGAATCAAATCTGTCCTAGTACCCACTCTTCGAAAGTGTGGATATACGAGTCTCGTTTATTGTGTCCCAGACAACAATGCCATTTTTAAGTCTCAACTGATTAATTCAGTTTGAGCTATTTGTTTGTCATATATATGTTTGAGATTTATTTATATTCAAAATATAAATATTGTTATTCACATCTAATGTGTTTATCTCAATATCATCTTTATAAAATAAAACACTTTAGTGTTCTAGAATATAAAGGTATACCGCAACGGGTTAAACCCTAATATAGAGATAATGTTTCTAGTTAAACTAGTTACATTCTAACAGTTTCCTAATTTAAGTACACACCCGAAAGGTAGTTCCTAAACTTAGGTTTCTACGGTTAAAACAGTGACTGTCATCCCATTTCCTAATCGCAGATTAATCTCATCTGAAGTCAGTATCATGCTCATAGCAGATTCTGCACACCAGCACATATTTATGTACCACACTCAGTATCTAAAATCAATTTTAATACTAGTAGTGAACATGTTTATGACAAACATATTTGAAGTCGAAGCCTTGACCATCTTCAATTCCTTCATGTCTACCTTGTCCATGCGGCAGTCACGCTTCCAGTGACCCCGTTGCCACAGTTTTGGCAGACATCTTGGGATATGTCTTATGTCTTCCCAGAAGATTATAATGACTTTGCCTTTGCCATTTTCCACACCCCATAAGACTTTGGCAAAGCTTGGCCTTCTAGAATATCGAAGTAAGATGCGCCTTGTGCTTCTTTTCCTATTGCAAACTTTGGCTTTGTCTCCTTGAGTATAGCCATTAAATTTCCAAGAGTTTACTATTGCAATTTAGTACTTCTAAGATCTAAGAATAGATCTATGAAGATCCTTCAATTTCATTATCATACTATAAGGATCTAATCCTTAGTTCTGAATAAGAAATTAAGGAGTCTATTTGGCAAGCTTATGGATTAAGCACTAAAGTTATCATCACATGAATCTTCCAAAGATCATGCTCAACTATTTGCTCAACTCCAGACTTAGGCATAAGATGTTATTTTATCAAATAAAGTAACTTCTTAGTTTTCAGGACTATCCTGATTCATTATTCCCAATTTGAAAATTAAAATCGTTTAAATACATTTTCACCCAGGATTATGTTTTAAACACTAATCTTTCAATTATCTTGATTCTAATAGTCCAACTATTTAATCAACGATTTTAGGTACTATTGATTATATTGATTACTATAATCCAATTATAAAATCAACTATTAATTGAAATTAGTTAATTCAAAATAATTGATTACTATAATCCAATTATATAATCAACTATTATGAATTAGTTTGAATATAGTCCAACTGTTAATTAAAACAACGATTAAATATTAGTCAAACTAATAAATAATTATTTGACGAAATATTTGAAATGAGTGCGTATGGCAAGTAACTAAACGAATATTGCAAATTTAATACTTGCCTCCCACTATTTTTCGGCGAGCCTCTAACCCTCTGTGGAGTACTCTGGGGAACCTGTTTCCTAGTGGGCTAGGATCCCTTTAAATAACACACAATCTTGACTTTTGCCAACAAATTGTATGATAATTAACTAGGTATATCTCTAAGATCAATTGGATCCAATCCAATTCCTAGATCCAGTAGGTGGACATCCAACTCCGATATATATCTTATATATGCCAATATATCCAATATATTGCCTAACCTTTTTCCTCTGAATCAACTAAGCCTTGGCTTTGGCACAACAAACTTAGTGATCCCAGTTAAGCGGAACCCATTGACCATGGAAAGCTTCGTAATCAATGTCGATGGACAAGAAATGATCTTGACTTTGGCCACAAATCACAACTTGGACAAGACACCAATATGGAACAAAGCCTCATGATTCAAACACATCCTCGACGGACAAAGGTCTTGACTTTGGCCAAAAAACCAATGCCACTCTTGGATCTTGAGTAAGAATCACTCAATGGAAGGAAAACCGCTTAATATGATGTTGAGGGTTTTTCGCGTGCAATTGGCAACCAATTAATTATCTTTTTAAGGTCTCATCATCATACACCCTTAAACATGCATTCTAAACACATAATAAGGCGCATATAAATAAATATAATAATGATATGCAGATAGATACTTAACACATTGTTCCTAGAACAAATCTCTCCATTTCCTCTCTCCCGCTAGCACAAGTATTACTTCTACCCGATTACATAACACTTCTAAAGAAACCTCATTTACATTGAGGGGAATAGGTGAAAAGAGAAATACAAAGAGTAAGGAGGTAATAGGCTGGACACGCAGGTCCAATTAATAAATTCTAAATTTATTACAACAATTTCCGAAATTGCCCCACCCATCTAATATCCATCCGATATACATTATTCATACATCGCATCCATGTATTCACACAAGCATGTTATCAATCAATCTAATCCAATTAATTAATCTGAATATTAATGTCCATCCAATGTTCAAACAACGATTTGATTTTGCGCGAGGCAAACTCGTTTTGCGAATAAGTACTCAAAGTATGAATTCTTGAATTAAATTAAACTACAACATTAAATCCAATTTAATTTTCATTTAATACTAATTCATTTATTTATTCCGAATTAAATATTACACTTTATTAACGAACCTTTACGACTTAGATTCTAAATCTAATCGTTACGAGTCTCAAAGCCCGATTAACATCCAATGTCAATTTAATTTAAAGTCCAATGGGCTTTAATTAATTTCTAACGCATGGACTTTTGGTCAATATGGGTCAAACCCAAATACCAAAGCCCATTTAAGGAATCACCCTTATTTGCCAAGAAACCAATTTAGGCCCATTAGGCCCAATTATATTAAAGGTCCATTAAGTCATAATTGGACTTTATGGATATGGTTTTGGGCCCAATTGGATCCAACCAATTTAGCCTAAACCAATCTTGGTACAACCAAGCCCATTAAGCCCAATTACAACTTTACAAGCCCATTTCCAAAATAGGCCCAATTAATTAAATACAAATTCCAAATTTCATAACTTAATTAACCTAAGTGTATAGCCATAATTAATTACCCAATTAACATTTCCAAAACATAAATTTGTACAATTAATTATGCTTATCATCATCAATTCATGTCCAACACAATTGATCAAAAATCAATCATTTTCCATGCTTCAATACTCACGGCATTTTGAAGTTTTATAATCCGATTTCGTTTTCAATCTAATTGAATTACAAATCAACATTTTCCAATTGTTTCAAGTCATCCAATGATCAAAGAAACAAAAAATACCATGACATTTAGGGTTCTTCCATTTTCGGCCAAGCCTAAAATTTGGGCAAAAATTGATCCAATCCACTTTTCATGAAATTGATCAAATCCAACTTCAATTTAACATCATTCAAGCATACTCAATCAATTAATTTTATCAAATCATGCTCAAGTTCAATTTACCCAATTTTAACCCTAAGTTCAAGTTTCATGCTCAATTAGGCTCAAGATACCATTGTTGGGTTTCTATTAGGTCTCAAGGATCAAATCAAGCAATGAAACATATATGTGTGAATACTCGTAAAAGCATGGCGGAATCATACTTACAACGATCGGATTGCGATGCGAGGAACAAAATCTTCAAGCTCTCCTCCAAGGTGGCTCACGGCAGTGGGCAGTTTGTGCTCCTCCAAGAATTCGGTCATGTCCTCCATCAAGATCCAAGCTTTGTGTTGTAATTCCATGCTCACGGGTGCGGTTCCCTATCACCTACGCAAGACTCTTAAAGCGTGCAAGCACTCCGGAAATTTTACCACAAAACTTCCTAAGCTTCTCATTCATTTCACGGTAAAACCAGAAATTTTGAGAAGAAGATGGCCCTAGGCCGAGAGAGATGAGAGGAGTGAGAGAGTGAGTGTGTTGTTTTGGTTGGTTGTGTATCTAATACACAAAAAGAATTTCAAAAATCATTTACAAATTTTTTGCTTTCCAAAAGTCAAAACATTAAAGCCACAACCACCTCCATCAACTATTCACATCAAAAGTGACTAGACATCACTTCATTCAAAGTGATGTGACTTCTATCACTTGATTGACTAGTGATTTGATGTTGATGTGACTTGTGGGCCGCAATTAAATTCGCAATGCGAGTGCGCTCGCAAACACTCCTGGGCACGGGTTCGCTAATTTCAAATTAACGAATTTTCTGCTGCGACGTAATTAAATAATTATGCCTAGTAAAATCATTATTCACGTCGCTAACGAATTAATTCTAAATTAACTCGTTTCGCCGAATTAAAATCTAATTTCAATTCCGCGTCGAAATCCAATTTTATAATATATCGAATATATTATTTTATCGATTAATTCCAAATTAAAACTCGTTCTCTCTCTTTAATAAATATTTTATCCCAGATAAAATATCTCTATAATTAATCTCGGATTAATTTTCTCTCTCTTATAATTAATCTCAGTCATAAAGTGCGAGTCATACGTCATCGGTGAATCTTTGGGAAGCGACCCATGAGATCCCCGGATATATTGGCAGTAAATCTGATCGTCGGACTATCTGAACACGTACGTACCTAGTACTACATTTTTACCGATTTACAAGACATGGTTGGCTTCTAGCAAAGCATCATGCCTACCCAATTCTCCATAAATATTCTTACTGGAATATGTGATCTATATCAGGCGTAGTATACGCAGTATTGCATATTTCGATCCAGCATCGGATGTCACGTGCAAGGCCTGGGGCTAGAATTGTGTTTGCCCCGTACGAAGCACTTATCGTATCTCTGGTAACTAGTCTCTATTATCGGATAATCATGACCTAGTCATATTATCCCGATTACTACAGTACATAAGAGAACAAGTTCCGTATCTTACGTGATCATCATCTCCACTATGACTAGAGTGATACTTCCATCTCGACATCACACCCAATACACTACGATTCTCAATATACCCAGAAGAGGTGTACATAGAACCTGTTAAAGCCCTGGACGACCAAAACCAAAGTATATTGATTGTCGCAAGTATTAGCGGTGCAAGTCACCTACCCTGATTCGGACTTCCATAGACACATAGTCACACTACCAATGGAATTCCGAGGGGTCTATCCAGAGCGAAGCTATTTTCCGTACCATCGGTAAAACACAACCTCCTACTACACTTGCATGAGTATCCTATACCCAAATATATGAGAACTATGACGTTATGCCCTCACAACGCGCACAAGTGTAATACTAGTCTATTCCGCATTATCAATGTCCAATCTCGATAATACTACGTCTAAGGATATTTAATTATTAAACATTTATGGATTGATACTGTCTCATATCATCTCAATCTGGAACTAATCATATGGACCTTCTATCATTTCTACATCTTGGTAATCTAATTACAAATGATAGAAGAGTAATTTCCTTTATCACATAGTTAATTGTACAACAACACCATGATCTGTACAAATAGTGATGCTATGGGTCATAACTGTCCAACAATAATGTGATCTTGTCCTAGTCGGATTCATGAATTGTCTGAGTGTCATAGGATGATTAAGATCTCCATGATGAGACTCGTTTTATTATAATATAAATAAGATTAATCTATATTTATATTAAAAGCTTCACCATTTACCCTAGTAAAATGAAATTAGCTACCCATGATTTGAATAAAAAAACTCATAATTTTACTGAAAAAAAAAAAAATTAGAAGAATGCTTTAAAAATTAGAACACACAAGATTTGGAATTCCACAAATATTCGGAGAAAATTATGGACTCATGGGCTAATTTTCTAAGGTGTTGAGCACCTTATTTATACTTGCATGTTTGGTGGAGGATTGGTGCCATGTTTTGTGCCATGTTTGGTGGAGAAATTGTGGGAGAAATTGGTGTGTGCCATATTTGGTGGAGAAATTGGTGGAGGCAAAATTTTACCTATAAATACAGGCTATTTCATTTGTAAATTTCATACTTTCCTTTGTTTCTTAAATAGGAATTAAGGATTGTATCTTGTGTGTTTTATTTATTAGTTTTGTAATGTATTTTTATTTTTATTTTTAGTAGTAATAATAGTTTGAGTGTTTTTATTTTCTTTTATGTTTAGTAATTAATTTCTGATGGGGGAAGGGTAAAACCTTTAATATAATAAGGTAGATTAATCTCACTTAATTTATAATATGGAAAATATAATTTAATAATATTGATTGAAGTTGATACCGCTTTAATGGCTGGTTTTATTTATTTGACATAATGTGACACCGCCTATATGGTCAGTCTTTCGGTGACAAATGATTACCGCCTATATGGCTGGTTTATGGACAAATAATAACACTGCCTTTATGGTTGGTTTGACTTAATTGGGTAATACTGATAATTTATTTATTATAATAAAGTGAGATTTCTACATTTGAAATATAAAGGTGGATCCCCTAACCACAATATTTTATTTTTATTCTAGGGAAGTGATGAAGCACAATATTCAAGAGTTTAATAATTGATTTAATTATTTTATGTTTAATATTTTGGTTTGTTTATTGAATCTTAAGCTTAATGCTTCTTGTTAACTGACCATTAATAAGATTGATGGGGTAAACTTAAAATGAACTTGGAAAATGGATTTTAGGTTTCAGTCTAAGATTCAATAGCTCACGATCTCACCTTGGGGTAAATGTCTCTTAGGTAGATTTCCTTAAAGGATATGAATATACATATCGGGCGGGGGTAGCCACAATTGGAACTTGAACTTAATGAATTCAGGTAACTTGGTTAACATATACATATGATTAATTGGGTTATTTTGGGTGTTTGCATCTGACCATCGGAAGAGACTTTTGCATAACTTCTTGTTCCAAGTTAGCAAACTAATTTATTACACATATATAAGAGAATCAATTCATCATTAGAATAATATTGTGTGGAATCATAACCCTAGATGTTTGTGTATTTTGTTTATTTTCCTTAGTATTTTCTTTTGTATTTATTTATTTATTTAGCAAATCCACATTCAACCAACCAATTAGCAATCATTCCCTTCTCCCTTTAAGTAGACACTTGTAAATAAATAGAATCAATATTTGTGTTTCTTGCGGAAGCCAAGAGACATGAATTCGTCACCGAATCTGTGGAAGACATTTTCTTGACTGCGATAAATGCTGAAGAGTTGATTGATCAGATCTTAGCTTTTGAAACGAAGCTCGACCCCATCTTCTCCAGATTGGACTGGGCTGATAGTGATCGTGACAAGAAGCGCAGATTGGATATTGATCTTAATCAGTGATGTTTCCTACTGACCAGGTATTACAGACATGAAATATTTGAAAGTTTGTACTCTAGTTTAATGGTTGCAAAAAAAAATGATGAAAAAAAAAATGAGTGAGAGAAGTCTTTGATAGTTAGACATATGTCTGGTGATGACATTGTATACTGTAGGGAGAAACCCTAGAAACGATAAGTGCGAGATGTGCTCTCGTCCTGTATTCTGAATGGATTGATCTCAATTAGACTCAGGAGCACTTGATCACGGGATCTCAGCAGTAGAAGCCTGAGTGGTTGGCAAGGTGACCAGTTGAAGAGATGATGGATCGGTGAATGACCGTTTGCCTGGGTGTCCACCCTGGTTTGCTGATGCTATGATATATGATATGGTTGGAAATAAAGAAAAAGCCTCTACGATGAAAAGAATAAGAAAAGAAGAAAAAATAGACCACCTATAACCGATAAGCGTGAAGCTACCCATGGGCGAGTATTAGGACCACCATGAGGAGAAATGCTACCTTAAAGGGTAGGTGCGTCAGAAAAGAGAAAAGAAAAATAAAATAAAAAGAAAGAGACAAAAAAAAAGATGAAAACCATATCATGTTGAGTATGCTGAAGTAATCACAGAATGTGATTAAGACATCCAGATTGGTTAGACCCACTTGTTCGATTCTCTGAAACGAAATCACCAAGTTAGCTTACTTAAGGACTAAGCTGTGAAGAGCCCTGGCACACACCACACGAGGAGTCTAGCTCAGATCACCCATTCAGATGATTGGACTTGAGTATATCGAGTACTTTGAAGATTCATCGGTTTTGACACGAATCATTCGTTGAGGACAAAATATGTCTAGTTATCAAGATTATCTCGTGAGAGGTAATACAATGTGTGAAATAGAATATCATGTCAGCTTGGGAACAAGGCCCATATCAGCTTTGGGGTGAGGCCCCACATCATTATCAGTTTCAGTCGAGGGCAGGCCCATATCAACTGGGGGCGAGACCCTACATCATCAGTGTAAGGGCGAGGCCCATATCACATTGGGGCGAGGCCCCACATCAGTTCAGTATCAGGTTTTACCGGGTATGGCATTCTGGGCGAAGCCCATATCACATTAGGGCGAGGCCCCACATCAGTTCAGTATCAGTTTTGCCAGGTATGGAATTCTGGGCGAGGCCAACATCAGTTCAGTATCAGTTATGTCAGGTATGGCATTATGAGGGCGAGGCCCACATCAGTTCAGTATCAGTTCTGCCGGGAATGGCATTATAAGGGCGAGGCCTACATCAGTTCATATCAGTATCTGCCGGGTAAGGCACTCTGGGGGCGAGGCCCACATCAGCATCAATAGCAGTCTTGCTAGGTATGGCACTCTGGGGGCGAGGCCCACATCATTATCAGTCTTTGCCAGGTATGGCACTCTGGGGTTGAGGCCCACATCATTATCAGTCTTTGCCAGGTATGGCACTCTAGGGCGAGGCCCACATCACTATCAGTATTTGCCGAGTACGGCACTCTGCGGGTTGAGGCCCACATCACTATCAATCTTTGTCAGGTATAGCACTCTGGGGGCGAGGCCCACATCATTAATAGTCTTTGCCGGGTATGGCACTCTGCGGGTTGAGGCCCACAACATTATCAGTCTTTGCCGGGTATGGCACTCTGGGGGCGAGGCCCACATCATTATCAGTCTTTGCCGGGTGGACACTCTGGGGGCGAGGCCCACATCATTAATAGTCTTTGCCGGGTATGGCACTCTGCGGGTTGAGGCCAACATCATATCAGTCTTTGCCGGGTACGGCACTGTGCGGGTTGAGGCCAACATCACTATTAGTCTTTGCCGGGTTTGGCATTCTGCGGGTTGAGGCCCACACATCATGATCAGTTTTGCCAGGTATGGCACTCCGGGTATGGAGATATCAGATCAGCCAGGTACGGCACTCCGGGTAATGGAGGCATCAGATCAGTTTGCCAGGTACGGCACTCCGGGTATGAAGATATTTCAGATCAGCCAGGTACGGCACTCCGGGTATGGAGGCATCAGATCAGTTCAGCCAGGTAAGGCACTCCGGGTATGGAGACATTAGATCAGTTTGCCAGGTACGGCACTCCGAGTATGGAGAAATCAGATCAATTTGCCAGGTACGACACTCCGGGTATGGAGATATTAGATCAGTTTTGCTAGGTACGGCACTCCGGGTATGGAGATATTTCAGTGACATCTTAGGTATGAGGTTTAGCTCGCCAGGTACGGCACTCCGGGTATGGAGACATGAGATCAGTTTTGCTAGGTACGGCACTCCGGGTTTTGGAGATATGAGATCAGTTTTGCCAGGTACGGCACTCTGGGTATGGAGACATGAGATCAGTTCAGCCAGGTACGGCACTCCGGGTATGGAGATATCAGATCAGTTCAGCCATGTATGGCACTCCGGGTGTGGAGGTATCAGATCAATTCAGCCAGGTACGGTACTTCGGGAATAGAAGTATTTCTGCAACACTCCGGGTATGGAGACATTTCTGCGACATTCCGGGTATGGAGACGCAACCGCGACACCTTGGGTATGAGGTTTAGCTTGCCAGGTACGGCACTCTGGGTATGGAGACATTTCTGCGACACTCTGGGTATGGAGATATTTCAACGACACCTTGGGCATGAGGTTTAGCACGCCAGGTACGGCACAATCAGATCATTTGTGGCTCTCTAGGTACAGAGACGTCACTGCGACACACCCCTAGGTACGGGGTTAGCACTAAGACATTTATGGCACTCTAGGTACGGAGGCGTCACTGCACACCCCTAGTGTTGGGGTTAGCACTCAGACATTTGTGGCACACTAGGTACGGAGGCGTCACTCTTGCGACACCCTAGGTACGGGGTTAGCACTCAGACATTTGTGGCACTCTAGCTACGGAGGCGTCATTGTGACACCCTAGGTACGGGGTTAGCACTCAGACATTTGTGGCACTCTAGGTACGGAGGCGTCACACTGCGACACCTAGGTACGGGGTTAGCATCATCACCGCGACACCCTAGTTACGGGTTTAGCATTCAGACATATGTGGCTCTCTAGGTACGGAGGCGTCACTGTGACACCCTAGGTACGGGGTCAACATCATCACTGCGACACCCTAGGTATGGGGTTAGCACTCAGACATTTGTGGCACTCTAGGTACGGAGGCGTCACTGTGACACCCTAGGTACGGGGTTAGCACTCAGACATTTATGGCACTCTAGGTATGGAGGCGTCACTGCGACACTCTAGGTATGGGGTTAGCACTCAAACATTTGTGGCACTCTAGGTACGGAGGCGTCACTGCGACACCCTAGGTACGGGGTTAGCACTCATACATTTGTGGCTCTCTAGGTACGGAGACGCCACTGCAACACCCTAGGTACGGGGTTAGCATCCAGACATTTGTGGCTCTCTAGGTACGCAGACGTCACTACGACACCCTAGGTACGGGGTTAGCATCCAGACATTTGTGGCTCTCTAGGTACGCAGACGTCACTGCGACACCCTAGGTACGGGGTTAGCATCCAGACATTTGTGGGTCTCTAGGTACGGAGACGTCACTGCGACACCCTAGGTACGGGGTTAGCATCCACACAACCAACATCATCACTGCGACACTCTAGGTACGGAGACCAAACCGCGACGCCCTAGGTACGGGGCTTAGCACCATCAACTCAACACATCAGGCGGACCATGTGGCAGCTGGCGAGCCAGGTAAGTGAAAATGCATTGCACGTACTTTGATAGAATTGTCATTGTCACACACAGCACAAGTCCCATCAAAGTGGGGGCGACAGTAGGCACTGCATTTTTGCATATCAGCCCGATGATGAGCCTCGTACGGAGGCACCACCTTTTAAGTCGCGGGAGTCGCGGGAAACAGACGACGGAAGGGAATAATCAAGAACTGGAATTTTGACAGATTTTGTTCGCTCGTTTAGCCTCGGGTTTGCTCGTTGAGCCTCTGTTTCAAAATTTATTCTCGCCCCGAACCTTAAACCTACCCCTGTGCCCCTTCAACTTCCATGCACAAAACACCATTTCTTCACATCCATTAAATAAACACCAAGCCCCCACGTGAACCCCTTTTAACAAAGCCTTACCATTCCCCCCACTTTCCAAATCCACTACATGCCAAGCCCCACACAATAAACAATTCCTTGCTACCTTTTCCACCAAGCCTTTCACGTGCAACCCTCCATTTCCACAAAACGAAAATAACAACCCATCCTTCACAAAATGCCACCTATTTTCTCTCTCCAATCCTCACCTCACAAATACCCCACACGCTAATTTCCTCTCCCAAATTCAACAAACCCTATCACTCACCGAAAGCTCACCTCAATCATCCTCCTCCATCAATCACCGAATTCCCCCCATCCATGCCTCATTCATCTCCTTGAATCATGCCCACTTAGCCCCCTTAAATTCACGCAATCTGCCCACTTCTCACGGGGGAGGAAACACTCATGAATCCACACAAACAAAGGCCACGCCCTTGACCACTTCCACTCAACAACAACACGTACAAGCTTCAGACCTTCACGCGCCTTTGAACTCCATCAGCCACTACGTCCCTGAAAACAACCTTCACTCACACGGCCAACCGAAACCCTTACGCCCCTCACTGCCCACGTATCAACCCTTCAGGCCTGAACCACTCACTGCCCACGCCCCTAGCTTCATCAACGAACACAGCGCATCAAGCAGCCCTTTCATCACCCTTTCACGCACACAATTCACTCAAACTACCTCAACCTCTTCACGTATGTAACCCCTTGCTCTTTGCCTTCATGCCTGACAACCGATCTGACTTCAACCCTTAATGACCTTCCTTCACGCAACTCTCACCACCTCAACACACTGCCTCAACAAATTCATGTCCCCAAGCTGCATGCAATAGTCTCCATTCACGCCACAAATAACAACCCATATCACAGCCTTCATAAACTGTGAGCAACCCCCATCACCATGCACTGAGAATTGACGTGAGCCCTCACTGCCGTATACTCTCTACACTCCACACAAACGAGCTATCATACTCCACGCAGCAAACAGCCACCACTCTCTCTCTCTCATGTCCCTAAGCCACCCACTCCATTCACAGCCCACCTTCAAACGCACAAACCCTCCATAAAAGCCACGCCTCTCATATCACTCAGCCAACATGCCATAATCTCGAGACTGACCACGTCCTCTCTCTCCAGCGAATCATCAACCTTAGCCTCACACAGTCCCTCTCACAAAACTCATCCCTCTCTCGCTCATTCACGTAACAACCTCCATCCAGCCCTTAAGCTCACGCTAAAGCCTTCATCCAGCCCCTCTATTAGACACCTTCAGCTCATGCAAATATCCCACTCACGTAACAGCCTCACGCACCCACAGTCCATTCATCACAGCCTCACGCACCCACAATCCACTCCCCACAGCCTCACGCATATTGCCCTAGTTCACGCATAAACTGCCAGTGGACAGCCCTCTCATATCACCCTGTGTTTCACGACAAGACACTCTTGGAATAAGCCTCCATCTCATGCCAAAATAGCCATAAATTAACCCCTCTAATTTGCCCATGTCTCACCGAGAATAACCCCCAAATAACCTCCTCAAACCTTACCAAAAAAACCCACGTGAAAACTACCATGAATCCATCCTTGACACTGCCCCCAAACAGCCACGCTAACTGCCTTCATACATCCCCATAGTCGACCATCAAAACAGCCACATAATCGCCCAAAAGCACTCCCAAAACATTGACCAAAGTAGCCGAAACCAAGACAGAAAATCGTCACCGACCCAAAAAATAGCCTGGAAATAACGAGTGAAATAGAGAAAATGGCGAGTTAAAAGAGTGAGAAAACAGAGAAAACAGCGAGCGGAAACCGCGAGTGAATACAGCAAAAATAGCGGAAATAGTGGACCCGTGGAAACAACGAAAACAGTGAATCTGAGAAAATAGCGGAAATAGGGAACAGTGAAAACCGCAGAAATAGCAGACCCATGAAAATAGCGGAACGATACCCCTTTCGGCACCGTGGAACGCACTCCCCCGGAAAGCGACTTAAAAGGTAAGACCTAAGGGCACCTTTTTATCTTATTTCCGTTATTTATTTTCTAAGCATGATGTAGTCGTCTAAGTTTATTATTGCTTTATGCATGATTAGGATTTTAATATGTTATAGTTTTATGCATGACTAGTTGGTTGTGCTTGAGCATGATGTAGTCGTTTAGTATGATATTTATTTTCTTCTTATGCATGATTAGGTTGTTTAGCATGATGTTGTTTTATGCATGGTTAATAGGTTGTTCTTAAGCATGTTGTGTAGACTTGGTTAATATTGCACAAATCCATTCATTACAAATGACATTAAGTAAGGGACCATTCCGAACCCAACGGTTTGAGGTCTTCCCTTGCGAGGGGTGAGTGCGGCCTTAAATCATTTTCTTCTCCGGTTTAGTCCCCCGCGGGCTATTCCGTACTCCCAACCGGGCCGCGAGCCCGAACAGCATGCGTCCCCCAGTTTCTGTGCCCTACAGTATCCCAAGACGAAAACAAAAGACATTGAAAGGTAGATCACTCATAGAAGAACCAGAGAAGTTTCTGAAGCTAGAAGAGAAAGACCCGATAAAAGTCAAGATGGCAATTACAGTACTAGTAAGAACCTATAGATTATACCAATGCCAATAGGAATCTGTATGAGTTTAAGAAGGATGGATCTATGAGATTGGAGGTACTCATGAGTTATTAAGATTACCAACACAAACAAGTAAGATGAAATGGTGTAGTTGTAACGTATAGCGATAGTAGAGATCTAAGAAGTAGCCATAAGAATGAATCGCCATTAGCCTCGGCAGCACGGCTTAGAGCAAGAAGATAGGATATGGAAATAACATAGAAGAACACGACAAGTAACATAGAAGTTCAGAATAGACAGTAACATAGTTAACGTAGTTCAAGGATAACAACGTAAGTGGAGATTTTAGAATGGTTAATGAAGGTTGAGAAATCTTAAAATATGAAGTAGTCGATGTAGATCCCATAGAACAAATAGTAATTCTTTCTTCCAGTAGCTCGATTATAGTAAGTATACAAATATCTAACCAGATTTGGAAAGCGTACAGTCACCCCTACTAAGAGCCTTACAATGAACTGAACAAATAAAGAAGAATATCAGACAGGATATACAGTTCACGAGATAGCAAGATAGTCGAACCAAGGAATTTGAGAGAATCTAGATACGATTTATAAGATATTAATATTATGTAAGTGATGAAGAAGTTTGAATTCACAGTAAGTCTGGCCAACTCTAGAAGTGATAACATGTATTATCGTAGAACTGAAAGCCTTCAAGGAAGTAAGGGCTTGAAAGAGTAAGGAACATAAGTAAGCAATAAGTATAACAACCCTTCGAAGTAAGGTATACGATTTATACCGAGCTTTCCCACCGTACTAGAGAAGGAAAGATTAGTAAGAGAGTAACACCAAACCAAAGTTCAGTAATGATACCACAGCTTGTCATAAAATGTGGAGCTTTCAAATAAGTAATGAGTTAATAGGGGTAAGAAACTGAGATCAGTAGTAGAACAACGGGGGAATGTATGGTAGAATTTTCAGAAGTCGTGAACCTTAAGAAGATTCTCAGTTAAAGGTAATATGACCAGTAGTCCGAAAGAAATCACGAGTAAAGCTGAAGAAGGCAATCTAGATAGTTCCTAATAGTAATACCTTAGTATGGAAGTCGATATCAGACTTAAAAATAAGGGATTCCCAGTATTATAAACGAGCACCTTGTGCATCTACTACAATCGAAAAAGACTTCGGAACCAACCCCACCCTCCCAACCCTCATTAGACAACAACAGTATTGATGCACCGCAATATTCGTCCAAATAATATTCCCATAAATAAGTAAATATTTGATGTATTACAACGTTCCATGAGGTATAACAAGGAACCCTTAAAACAATATAATACCCCTCGGATAAAAGACAGAGGTATAGACCACATAAGTGTCAAGCATAGAATAAAGCAGAAAAAGAAAATGAGAACAACCTTAAGCAAAAGATTTAGAGATGGAACTATCGAGGTAAGACGACAATGAGGAAGAATACTAAATAAACAATAACTGGAGTGTGTAACAGCAAGGTCTTCCAGTATTGGAATAAGACGCGAACTCTACTACTAGAAATGGAAGAAGAAAAGTAATGACAGAATATATTGTGGATAGTATAGCAGCAAAATTTTAGGTGCTAGCATAAGGCAGAAGTCTCAAATTGGGAAAAAGATAACGAGAATAGCACGTATGTTTTCCTTCATAAACGCACTATTAGGAATATGTTTAGGATGATTTGAAAGCAGATTTATCGAGGTATAATAAAGACATCTAAGGAAACTAAGTATACGAGATATTATTGAGGCTGGAACAACGTCTAACGAATCAAGATTATGGGAACAGCTGAGAGGAAGATATCCTAGGAAACAACCAGGAAGAGGGAATAAGTTAGTGTAGAAGATAGTAATCAGATTTATATTAACAATGAACTTAAGGTGTGGATGGAATATGAACAATAACCAGAATCGAATCACCAGCGTCGATAAATATAAGGGACATCGGGAAACTATGATGAACAATTTAAGGCATATAGAGAGGATAATCATGAATTATGAGGACCTAAGCCCAAAAGAAAATAAAGATGCGAGTATGTGAAGGTCGAAGTTAATGGTAGTTGAAACTCAGTAAGAGGAAGAATGTCAGATTTATGGTGAGCAGATGGGGCTAGGAAAATATTTAGTAGGGTTATTCTTCTGTACATTTAAAGGATGTGAGAAAGCTTAACTCTATAGAGTATTAGTGTATCTAAAGATTCAGAAGTATCAGGAATCAGAAAACAAGATAAGATAAGTGAAAAAGATGTAGGACACTATTTACGGGTATTAGTGCAAGTAACGTATTTTAGCAACACAATCTTCTGAGAAAGTTGGTGCTGCCGTAGTTTTCTAGTAATCGAGGATTCAGGATTAATACCGAGATTTGTGTAGTAAATATCAAGAATAGTGAAAAAAACCATGGCATTCGATGCAGTGCATATGACGTTACCTATTATTTAGAGCACTAGAGAGTCTATATTAAATCAAGAGATGAACATTAAACACAAGAAAGCTAAATGGCATTAAACTTGATTGGTATTTGAGGAAATGGAAGAAGAATAACGAGATGAAGGAGAGACAACATTAGATCAGCATGAGTCATACATAAGTCATGAAAGACGATTTCAAGACGATAAGTGTTATGGGAATGAATAAGCAGATTAATAAAGATTAAGCCTAATTCGATAGTTAGTATGTTTTGATGAAAATTGCAAGGAATGAAAAGAAAATGATGAGCATTATATGATTCGATAAGTTTCCTGAAGAGCTCACACCTTTATATAGATAGAATACACTATACAGATCTAGTTACCACACGAGACAAAAGATCGATAAGGGGATTTCCAAAGATCAAAGGGTTGATGAATTCAGAACTTGTACTCATGTAAAGGTCGAATAGAATGTACCAGGAGAAGGGTTGGATAGAAAAGCAAAAGGAAAGTTAAGGAAAATAAGAGTAGCAAAAATATTAAGACACTAGAACCAATATGGACCCGGAAGTTGGACCTTAGACAGAGATTCGAGGACAAATCCTATTTAATTGGGGGAGAATTTGTAACACTCGGTGATCTCAATTACTGTTACATTGTGGGAGGCGTGATACATGATATAAATCATGTACAAACACGTATACACTCATGAAATGACTTTTTGGATATTCGGTGAATTCCTCAGTTCCAATACAGAATTCATTCCAAGATTAAATCTGATCAGCCCATGGTATTTGAGCCATAACATTTTCATATGATCTCCGATTTTTATGAACTTTATATCTTCGGAAAGATAATATCAAGTTAGAATCAGAAGTAGGTCAAAAATGCAACTCAAAAATTCAGATGAATAGAACCTACGGACCTATCTAGAGAATTCTACATTTCTCTCCAAAATTCTGATTTTTCTTCAAATTAAAACATTACCAATTAGCCATTTCAGTCCTATTATAAATAGAGACACTATTCACTCTTTCGAAAACAAATGAGTGAAGAGAAGAAAATGTAGGAAGAATAAGAATGGTGAAAGAAGAAAAAGAGAGTGAGAGAGGGAGCCATTTTCCAAAGGAGAAGAAATTGTAAATCACCTCACACAAGCTAAGAAGGGGAATATCAATCATTGAAGACTTGAAGGGTGAAGGAAACCAAGTAAGTTAAGGTAAAGAAACATTATCCAAAACTTGGAGTGTGAAATTTTAAAAGTATGATGCTATATTAGAGTTATTGGCATGCTAGGGAATGCATTTTGGTGAATAATAAATAAAGAAATTGATTGTATGATAAAATGCCCAAATTTTTGAAAATACAAAGTGTTGAGCTAAAACAAAAATTATGAGATTAAAGGGTTGTTTTGATGATGAAATATTAGTGTAGAATGTATAAAGTTGAAGCTTAATATAGTGGCTTGTGCAATGGTTGTAGTGTAGAAGTGTTGGAAATGCATTTGGGCAAGTTGACATTGTAGAGTTATGTGAGGCCCTGGAAAATTGGCTTAGCATCGTGACGCCCAACACCCAGCATCCCGACGCGTATGAATCAGAGGCTCATTGTCTCGGGCCTGATTGACGTCGTGATGTGTAACAAGCAGATGCTCTGCCTCAGGTCTGATCAGGCGGGTGTCGCGAAGCATAGTATCTGGCGCCACGATGCGAAGTAGAGCATGATCTCTGCCTGTGTCTGCTTACAAGGGCGTCGTGACTCGCCAGACCCGGTGTCACAACGCGATATAGAAAAAGATTCATATTAATATAGTTTCATCCTGGAATGATAAAGGCCATCCTTAGGGTCTCGTATCAGCCCATATATACGTAATATATCATGTCACAAACATAGAACATCATATAGCGATAATAGTTTCGAAGCACATTCCACTATTTATATTCTAATTATGGTACCAATTAAAGTTCATTATAGGAACCGAAAAGTCTCTCGGCAAAGTGGAGTAATGCTATCGGGACTCCAAATCAGTAAGTGGACCCTTTTTTTCCTCAAATTGATATGCATTTGAATTAAGACTTACTTTTACGCAATAGGGAGTTAACCAAGTTTGATATCCAGTTATTTTTAAGAATGAGAATGGTTTCAGAAATTGTAATTTTGAAAGTATGATTTCTTTGATTTTTGAGATTAGGGGAAAAACCCAATCTAGAGGTTTTTTTCGGAATTGACGGACATGGATTTGATTTTGGAGGCATGGGGAAAAAACTCACCTCAGATGTGACTTATGGAAATGAAGATTACCGGAATTGATGGATTAAACATGTGCACATGTAGAGCATGACTAGGGGACGGTGATACATAACGCCCCTAGATCCTAGTTTCAGTGGCTTGGGGTACAGCGACACGTAACGCCCCAAGACCACCAGATTTCAGAGCTACGGGACGGAGATATGTAACGCCCCTATACCTTATATTCAGAGACATGATAGTGACATGCATTGGGGGACGACGATACGTAACGCCCCAATGGCATGTATTTACACACCTGGCTCTAATTCAGTTTCTGTTTTGAATTGATCACTCACTAGATCGTTCAAACGATCTAACCCCTCCACTCATGTGTCTTTGTTTTGCAGGTTACCCAGAGGACGAACTCAGTATAGGAAAAGCTTTCCTTAAGCATAGGAAACGCCTTTGGCACATGGATCGGACTTGACAGTTTTTTCTGCCCTTCCCACCAAGTGGCTGAAACTGACCAGCAGTATTACATAAAAATTTCTACTGTTTTTAATAAAATTTCAGCCCCGAAACAGTACCCTAACAGCCCCAAACAATAGTGAAAAAATCGAACTGTTTTGAACACAAAAAGCACCCAAACCACAACCAAACTTATCCATAAATTGCATGAACTGTAGTGATATTTTTAGGTCTAATTTTTGAAAGAAAAATAGCCCCAACACAATCCCAAAAGACCCCTATGTGTTTCTCAAAAATTCCGGATTAATACGAGTCTAAACCGAGCCCTGAAACAATCAAGCAAGTGGCGGCAGTGAGCAAAAATATGCTCACAGCCCTGAGTCAATAAGAGATGGAGAGAATGAGTTTTGGTTCAACACCACAAAGTCTTTTGAGCTATATCTCATTACCAACGGAGACTAGTGTGGGCTAGACTCACAAAATTAATCCCTAAACTTTTTAGAGATTAATGTCGCACAATGTTTATGATTTATTTTCTTCTTGTTCTTGTTTTTATTTTTTCAACAATTTGAGAGAGATGAAGAAGAGGAAGATGGAGGCTAGGGTTAGAATGAATTCCATAGGCAAAATAAAATCAAATTATCTTTTTATATTTAGGTTTATTTGTTTCTAAAACAAACCAAATCATTTCCCCTCCCCCTAAGGTAGTTTCGGCCAAGGCATCAATTACACTCTTCAATTTTTTGTAACATAAATCAAGTATTGAATGTCATCATCATGACAAAAATAAATTACAAAATTAAAGATGTAATTGCCGTTTTAAATTGATGACTTCCAAAGCTATCTATTGACCGGCGTAAACACACACGTATAACGCAAGCGCACGTATCGTTCAAGTAGTATAAAAATATCGATCCCACGAGGACTTAATTCCTACTATTGTTATTAATTGTTGATACTATTTATTTACAAATATCTAATTGAGGGAAAGGGAATTGATTGCTTGAAATGATTTGATTTGTAGAGTTGCTAAATAAACAAATAAATAAAAAGACAAAAGAAAATACTAAGGAAAATAAAAAAGACTTAAAGATCTAGGGTTGTGAATCTTTCTAATATCAATTAAAATATAAAGTAGTTAAATCATAGTTGGGTAAATTATTGAATTATTAATCTGGAACACTAAATTATGTAAAAGCCTCTTCCGAATGATCATTTACAAATACCTAGTATATCCAATTGAACCATATGTCTATGTCAATTAAATTACCTAGATTCATTAAGATTGAGTTCCAATTATGACTACCCCCGCCCGACAGGTATATTCCTATCCTGTAAGGAAATCTATTAAAGGGTTATCTATCCTTAAGGAAGATCGTGGGTTGTTGAGACTAAGGTTTTAAACTTAAAATCCCTATGTCTAGTTCATTTTAAGTTACCAAATCAATTTTATTAGTGATCAGTTAATAAAAAGGCATTAAGATTATGACTCAACAAATAACTCTTTTAATTACCCCAACTATAATCTAACCTTTTATTAATACAGTGATATTAGAAATCATCACCCCTAGAATACTAACTTAGTTACAACACATAGTTAGGACTAGTAAAACAAAGATAAAATTACTAAAAAGTAAATGCAGAAAAATAAATAAAATGCTAAGGAAAAAGGAATTAACATCTACTAAATACTAATTAGAAATCTCCCATAAAATATAATATATACTTGTGATAATTTTATCAACCAGCCATAAAGGCGGTAATATTTGTTATTAAACCAGCCATAAAGGCGGAACAGAAATATACCAGCCATAAAGGCGGAACAAAAATAAGCCAGCCATAAAGGCGGAATAATTATTTAATAACCAACCGACCAATCTGGCGGTATCCTTATTAAGTCCGGTTATAAATAGTTTATATATTATATTTTAGGGAGATTAATCTAAATAGCAATAGTAAAAGAATTACCTTTTTACCTCAGCGGTGAAAAGTTACCTACACATAGTAAATAGTAAAAATTGTAAGAAGTAAGAAAGTAAAATTACTATTACTATTAAAAAGTAATTAAAAATATTTACAAAACTTAAACTAAAATATTCTAGAGAGAGAAGCTCTCAATTTAGAACTAAGAAAAGAGAGAGAAAGGTGTAATGAAAACTGAAAATTCGATCTCTATTTATAGGCTCGAGTAAGGGTCCGGCGTCGCGACGCCCAAATTGCACTAGCGTTGCGACGCTGGGTACAGTTCGACACGTGTCACGCGCTGGTTGGTCGGCTCAGAATCTTATCCGATGACGTGGCACTGTTAATGACGTCATTGCTTGCGTCACGATGTCGTGTCAACTGTTCATGACGTCATTGCTTGCGTCATGATGATGATGTGGAAGGCGACGTGGCGACACGTGGGGCGGCGGCCGTCAGACGAATAAGATTTCGCCACGTGTCACGCTGTGATTGGCTGATGCTGACGTGGCTTGTTGACTCGGTTGACTTGCTGACGTGGCTGCTGATGTGGAAGATGATGTGGCGACACGTGGGGTGGTGGCCGTCCAAGCAATGAGATGTTGACACGTGTCAAGCTGTGATTGGACGATGATGACGTGGCATGTCACATGGCATTGTTGACTCGGTTGACCGGATGACGTGGCTACACGTAGGATGACACGTGGCACACGTGGCGATGATGACTGTCGGCACCGTAGGATGTTGACACGTGGCACGGCGCATTTTAGCATCTCCGTTGTGATGGTGACACGTGGTACGGCGCACGTTAGCAAAGTCAAACTTCTCAAATTCTGATTTGTTGACCAGGCGCATGTTAGCAGATTCGGCGCATGCTGGGCGTCGCGACGCGCAAGGCTTCAGCGTCGCGACGCTGAAATGACGATTTTGCCCTTTTTGTCCAATTTTGTCCATTTTGCCCCCAAATTGTCTCCAATGCTTTCAAAACTTTATTTATCTGCAAAATAACACAAAATACATCAAAATGTTCACAAAACTCAAGAAACTATACAAAAGATTAGGTTAAATGAGTGGGAAATAGTGATAGAAATGTTAGACATTGTGTCCCATAGCGTCACTGTTTGTAAATGATATTGTATTATTGTACAAAATTAACTATGTAATAATGAAATTGCCTTTTGCCATTTTGTAAATATTATTTACTTTGATATATAAATGGCGAAAGTCCATATGATTAGTACTGGATTGAGATGATATGAGACAGTATCAATCCATAAAGGTTTAATCATTAAATATCCCTAGCCGTAGTATTATCGAGACTGGACATCGATAATGCGGAATAGGCTAGTATTGCGCTTGTGCACGTTGTGAGGGCACAACGGCATAGTTCTCATATATTTAAGTATTGGATACTTATGCAAGTGCGATAGGAGGTTGTGTTTTAACGATGGTACGGAAAACAGCTTCGCTCTGGATAGACCCCGCGGAATCCATTGGTAGTATGTCTAGGTGTCTATGGGAGGCCGCATCAGGGTAGGTGTATATGGTCTTAACCTGAGACTTACATCGCTAGTACTTGCGACAATCGGTAAACTTTGGTTTTGGTGGTTGGGGACCTTAACCGGTTCTGTGTACACCTCTTCTGGGTTTATCGAGAATCGTAGTGTACTGGATGTGATGTCAAGACGGAAGTATCGCTTCAGACATATGGAGGTGATGATCACGCAGGACACAGAACTAGTACTCTATAAAAGGTTGCAACCGTCGGGACAATATGAATAGGTCAGGATTATCCGATTTAAAGAGACTAGTTGCTTGATGTCCGATATATGTTTCGTACGGGGCAGACACATCTCCAGCCCTAGGCCTAGCATGTGATCATCCGATACTGGATCGATGTACGCAATACTACGGTATACTACGCTTGATATAGATCTTATATTCCTATAAGAATATTTCTGGAGAATTGGGTAGGCATGGCGCTTTGCTAGAAGCCAACCTTGTCTTGTGAATCGGTAAGAACGTAGTACGAGGTACGTGCGTGTTCGGATTATCCGACGACCGTATTTACTGCCAACATATCCGGAGATCTCTTGGGTCGCTTCCTGAAGATTCACCTGTGATATTTGATTCGAACTTAATTAATCTTGGATTAATTGCGGAGAAACTTTATCTCGGATAAAGTGCCTTATTTAGAGAGAGAGAACGATTAATTTGGAATTAATCAGTAAGATTATTATATTCGATATAATAATTGAAATTCGATTTCGACGCGAAATTAAAATTATATTTTAATTCGGGCATACGAGTTAATTTAGAATTAATTCGTTAGCGACGTAAATAATAATTTCGCTAGGCGCGATTATTATTTAAATTCGATTTAATTAACGTCGCGACGCAAGTTTGGTATTTCGGAAATATCGAACCCGAACGCGTGAGTGGACGTGGGCCCACTTTCATTTGGAAACGTGTGGGGCCCACTTGACACATGTCATTGAATGTATTATTTATTGATAATGCATTGCATGGTGATAGTGTATAATACACTCTAATGTTATGCATGGAATTTGAGTGTTTGACACTCTAAGCCTTTGCATGGCTTGTGTCATAGATTTATTATTATTTAATAAATATTATGGCATAAATATAAATTGATTTTTGGTATCAAAAATCAATTAGAACAAAAGAAAAATCTCTCTTCTCTCTCTCACTTGGCCGAAAACTGCATGCAGTTTTTTGGTCTTCATCTTCTTCATTTTGGTTGCCAAAAGCTTGAAGAAAGTGTGAATGTTTGGAACATCTCCTCACAAGCAAGGCTAGCACCTATCAAGGGTTAAAAGAGGTGATAGGGAAACCATCATAGAGCTTGGAATACTCAAAGCTTGGAGCTTTCCACATCTTCTCACCTTGGCCGAAAATCATCCACCTTGGAGCTTCCATCTTGGCTTGATTTTCTTCATCACAAGATATTGTAAGTATGATTCCGCCATACTTCATGTTTATATATATTCTTTGTTGTATTTCATATATGCTTAATCTTTCCTTGGGACATATTAGAGAAACCAACAATGGTATCATAGAGCCATGGTTAAGCATGAAATACTTTAGGTTAAAATTTGATAAAATTGGTTGAAGCATGTTCTTGTGAAATTTGATGAATAAGTATGCTTGCATGTATATAGAATGATGTTACATGGAATCAATTTTATGAAAAATGCATTGGATGATTTTTCCCCAAAATTTTGACCTTGGCCGAATGATATGGTGAAATTGATTGAAGCATGTTCTTGTGAAATTTGATTAATAAGAATGCTTACATGTATATAGAATGATGATACATGGAATCAATTTTATGAAAAATGCATTGGATGAATTTTTCCCCAAATTCATGCCTTGGCCGAATGTGTTGCTACTTGGAGTGGATTGAAATTTTTTGTGTTTAAGATCATTGGATGACTTAGAACGTGTACGGGACGTAGTAGATTAATAATTCAATCGGATTGAAAAACAAATCGACACAAAAAACTCACCTTGGCCGAATACATAGGACATGTAAAGGAGTTGATTTTTGTTGAAAATTAATGTTGGACATTTATTTTGAAAAATTGATGATTAATAAATTAAATGGGTATTTTTGAAATATTTGGTTTAATACATTAATCTTGGTATTACACTTTAATTAATTGGACTTTAATGTTTGGAATATTAAAATTTAATTAATGGGCTTTAATAATTTAATTGGGCCTTATGGGCTTAAAATTGGTTTTATGGCACTTAAGGGTGATTCCTTATTTGGGCTTGGTAATTGGGTTGACCCACATTGACCAAAGCCCAAGCCTTAATAAATCAATTCTAAGTCCATTTGACTTGAATTAAATTCAACATTGGATGTTAGTTGGGCTTTGAGGCCCAATAAGATTAGATTTAGAATCTAAGTCTTTAAAGCACATTAAAAGTGTAAACATTTAATTTGGAATTAAATAATTGAATTAGTATTGAATACGAATTAAATTAGATTTAATAAGTAGTTCGATATAATTCGCGAATTCGTACCCTATGTACTTATTCTCAATCGAGTTGGACTCGCGCAAAATCAAACCGTTGTTTGAACATTGGATGATCACTTAAACAAAGACTAATTAATTGGATTAGATTGGTTGTAAAAGCATGTCTTGTTTGAATATATATGTATGTGATGAATGAATAGTGTATATCGGATGGATATTAGAAGGGAAGGGTAATTTTAGAATTATTGTAAATTTGGAATTTATAAATTGGACCTGCGTGTCCAGCCTTATCTCTTTATCTCTTTGTATTCTCTTCTCACCTAATTCCCCTCAATGTAAATGAGGTTTCTCTTATTGTATTATGTAATTGGGTAGTAGTAGAATAGTGCTAGCGGGGAGAGGAAAGGGAGTGATTTGTTCTAGGAACAAGTTGTTTATATATCCATCCGCATATCACTATTAATCTACTTTACGCGCTTTATGATGTTTTAGAAGCATGCTTAAGGGTGTATGATGATGAGACCTAACAAAGATAAATAAATTGGTTGCCAATTACGCGAAAATCCCTCAATTTATATTAAGCGAATATCCTTCCATTGAATGGTTCTTGTTCAAGATCCGAAGTTGGCATTGGTTTGTTTTTGACCAAAGTCAAGACCTTTGTCAATCAAGGATGTACTTGAATCATGAGAGTTTTGTTGCATATCGGTGTCTTGTCCAAATCGTGATTTTTATTGGCCAAAGTCAAGATCACTTTTTGTCCAACGACATTGATTACGAAACTTTCCTCGTCAATGGGTCCCGCTTAACTGGAATCATTAGGTTTGTTTTTGGCCAAAGCCAAGGCCTAATTGATTCGGAGGATATGGTTAGGAAAATGTAATGGTTACATTGGCATTATACATATGTTTCGGACTTGGATGTCCACCTAACCGGATCTAGGAATTGGATGAGATCCAATTGATCATGGAGATCTACCTAAGTTAAATAGCATACAATTTTTATTGGCCAAAGTCAAGGTTGTGTGTTATTTAACGGGATCCTAGCCCACTAGGAAATTCGATTTCCCGAGTTCTCTACAGAGGGTTAGAAACTTGAAGAAAATAGTGGGAGGCTATTATTGAATTTGCAATTTCGTTCAGATACTTAGCCTTACGCGTCTTTCAAAATTATTTCGTCAATATTTTAAATAATTAGTTGGACTAATATATTGTTATTTTACTTGTAACAGTTTGACTGTACCCATAACATCGTTGACTTTATAGTTGGACTATAGTTGTCAAGATGATGGCAAAGGTAATATCCGCGACATAATCATGGGCGATAATGTCTTCAAAGGGACAAACTTTGCCGACTGGGAAATGAACCTCAAGATAGTGCTTGGGGCTGAGAGGATACTGTATACTATTCAGAGACCTCTCCCGCCTGAACCCACTGAGCCACTAGGCTAGAGTTATGGAAGACTCATAGTGACGATTGTGACCAAGCTCAGTCAGTTATGCTAGCTGCAATGACCCAGCATTTCAGACGTCAGTACAGGGACTTGGATCCCTATAACATGATGGCAAGATTGCGTGATCTTCACCGCACCAATAAGCGGATGAAGAGGTACGAGCTAGTAGTAATAAAACTCTTCCGCTCTCGGATGACAGACGGCGCATCAGTTGAGGCCCACGGGACTCAAATGATCGGTGACATAGATGAGTTAGCCAATATGGGCATTGTCTTGGAGGCAGAGCTGACGATTGATATGATATTACAATCGCTGCCCGATACTTGGAAACAAATCATCATCAACTACAAGTTGATGGATACAGATGACACTCTTGAGAGCTGTTATCCGTATTGAAGGAGTCCGAAAGGGAACTCCTAAAGGGGAGCAAGCGCGAGGCGCATTATGCATCGACCTCTCATGCGCCAAAGGCTAGGCCCATGGCAATTGGAGGTGCGAGGAAGAAGAAGTTCAAAAAGAAGGGCAAAGGCAAGTTGACAGTGGCTTCTAGGAAGCCAAAGGACAAATCTCGCGACATCTGCCTTAACTGCGCGGCAAGAGGGGTCACTGGAAACGTGACTGCCAAATAAGCATTGTGCAGAAGGAGGATATCAAGGCTGGCAAGGCTATCGCCTCTGGTATGTTTGTTATTGAGATAAATATGAATACTTCTAGTTTAAAAATTGGATTTTTGATTCTGGTTGTGGTGCTCATATTTGTACTGATGTGCAGGATCTGCATGATAGCAGGATGCTGGCGTCAGGGGAGATGGATCTACGGGTCGGAAACGGAACACCAGTTGCTGTTTTGGCCGTAGGGACTTTTGTTTTAGAACTGCCCTCAGGGCATGTACTTAAACTTTTGAACTGTTATTTTGTACCTAGTTTAACTAGGAATATTATATCTGTATCCTTGTTAACCCAGCAGGGTTACACTTTTGTATTCAGAAAACGGGTGTTATTTATATAAAAGTGATACAGAAATTTGCACAGCTGTTGCAAATAACGGTCTTTATATTTTGAATATAAATGAATCTCCTAAAATGACAAACAAAAGGCTCAAAAGGAGTAATCTAAAAGATGAAGCTTACATGTGGCATTGTCGTCTAGGACACATCAACAAGACTCGCATATCCACACTTTCAAAGAGTGGGTACTTGGACGAATTTGATCCCAATTCATATGACGTCTGCGAATCTTGTCTTTTAGGCAAAATGCCTAAATCACCTTTTAGCGGTAAAGGTGAACGTGCCACAGAACTGTTAGCTCTCGTTCATACTGACGTATGCGGGCCCATGTCTAGCCAGGCTAGAGGTGGATTTCACTACTTCGTAACCTTTACAGATGATGCATCTCGTTACGGTTATGTGTATCTTATGAGACACAAGTCGGAAACTTTTGAGAAATTCAAAGAGTTTCGACACGAAGTGGAGAAACAAAAACAGGGAAGAGTATTAAGACATTACGGTCAGACCGTGGTGGCGAATACTTAAGTTATGAGTTTCAAGATTACTTGAAAGAATATGGTATTCTTTCACAGTGGACTCCTCCTGGAACACCGCAATTAAATAAACGGTGTGTCCGAACGGAGAAACCGCACCTTGTTGGACATGGCATGGTAAGGTCAATGATGAGTCGCACTGAGCTACCAATATCCTTCTGGGGATACGCATTAAACAGTGCTATACTTATTTTGAATAAGGTACCGTCGAAGTCTGTTGAACAGACTCCATATGAGATATGGACAGGAAGGAAACCAGGTTTCTCTTTCCTGAAGATTTGGGGATGCTGGGCACATGTTAAACGTTTGGAAGTACCAAACTTGAACCCAAAACTGATAAATGCTTTTTGTAGGATATCCTAGGGAACCAAAGGATATTACTTCTATCACCCACAAGAGAACAAAGTAAGTATTTGTTGCTCTACAAGCATTTTTCTTGAGAAGGATTTTATAAATGCAGTGGTAAGTGGGAGGAAAGTAGAACTCGATGAAGATCGTAGTGATACTGTTCCTGGCAATGAATCAACGACGGAACAAGAACAGACCGCCGGGATGAGTCTGTACCACAAACTTCACATACACAAGGACCGCGTAGGTCGGAGAGAGTCAGAACAGTACCTGAGAGGTATGGGTTCCTGATCTCACCTCATGTAGATATTAATCTTATTGAGGATAATGAACCGGCTACGTATGAGGAAGCGATACAAAATATCGATTCCGCTTTATGGCAAGATGCCATGAAGTCCGAGATGGATTCCATGTACGCCAACCAAGTTTGGACACTGGTTGATGCACCAGAAGGCATAAAGCCTATTGGATGCAGATGGATCTTCAAGAAGAAGACCGACATGGATGGCAACGTACAAACGTACAAAGCTAGGCTTGTAGCGAAGGGGTATCGTCAACAATATGGTATTGATTATGACGAAACCTTCTCACCCGTTGCCATGATTAAATCCATTCGGATAATGCTTGCAATAGCTGCATATTTCGATTACGAAATATGGCAGATGGACGTTAAAACCGCTTTCCTTAACGGAAACCTTTTGGAGGATGTTTATATGCAACAGCCTGACGGTTTTATCGTACCTAGACTTGCAAACAAGGTTTGTAAGTTAAATCGATCCATTTATGGATTGAAGCAAGCATCACGGTCATGGAATCAGCGTTTTGATGAGATCATAAAAGAATATGATTTCGTGCAAAACGTAGATGACCCTGTGTTATACAAGAAGGTTAGTGGAGAGCACTTACTTTTATTGTCCTTTGTGTCGACGACGTATTGCTAATAGGCAATGACATTTCCATGCTAACGTCGGTGAAAGCTTGGCTTTCATTAAAATTCTCCATGAAAGATCTGGGAGAAGCAGCCTTTATTCTTGGAATAAAGATCTACAGGGATAGATCTAGAAAGCTGCTTGGACTCTCCCAGAGTACATATATTGATAAAGTGTTGAAGCGATTCAACATGGAACAATCCAAGAGGGGATTGGTTCCAATGGTACGTGGTACCTCTCTGTCTAAGGACATGTGTCCTAAGACTCAGGAAGAGAGAGACCACATGAGTCGGATACCGTTCGCCTCGGCAGTCGGATCGATCATGTATGCCATGATATGTACACGACCTGATGTCTCATATGCTTTGAGCATGTGCAGTCGCTATCAGGCCGATCCAGGTGAAGGTCACTGGATAGCAGTTAAGAATATCCTTAAGTATCTTAAACGAACTAAGGATGCTTTCTTAATTTATGGAGGTGGAGAACTTGCGGTATCTGGGTATACCGATGCAAGTTTCCAAACCGACAAGGATGACTACAAGTCACAATCCGGGTACATATTTTGTTTGAATAACGGAGCAGTGAGCTGGAAATCTTCCAAGCAAGATACTGTTGCCGATTCAACAACAGAAGCGGAGTACATCGCTGCATCTGAAGCAGCAAAGGAGGCAGTTTGGATCCGAAAGTTCCTAATCGGATTAGGAGTAGTTCCGTTAGCAGCTGAGCCCGTTCCATTGTATTGTGACAATAACGGGGCTATAGCACAGGCTAAGGAACCAAGGTCTCATCAACGGTCCAAGCATGTTCTTCGACGTTACCATCTGATTCGGGAGATTATACATCGTGGCGATGTAAAAGTCGAGAAGGTCACATCAGATGACAACATTGCAGATCCGCTGACGAAGGCTGTTCTTCAGCAAGTTTTTGAACGACACATACATAGTTCGGGTATTAGATGCTTGAGTGACTGGCTATAGGCCAAGTGGGAGATTGTTAGACATTGTGTCCCATAGCGTCACTGTTTGTAAATGATATTGTATTATTGTACAAAATTAACTATGTAATAATGAAATTGCCTTTTGCCATTTTGTAAATATTATTTACTTTGATATATAAATGGCGAAAGTCCATATGATTAGTACTGGATTGAGATGATATGAGACAGTATCAATCCATAAAGGTTTAATCATTAAATATCCCTAGCCGTAGTATTATCGAGACTGGACATCGATAATGCGGAATAGGCTAGTATTGCGCTTGTGCACGTTGTGAGGGCACAACGGCATAGTTCTCATATATTTAAGTATTGGATACTTATGCAAGTGCGATAAGGTTGTGTTTTACCGATGGTACGGAAAACAGCTTCGCTCTGGATAGACCCCGCGGAATCCCATTGGTAGTATGTCTAGGTGTCTATGGGAGGCCGCATCAGGGTAGGTGTATATGGTCTTAACCTGAGACTTACATCGCTAGTACTTGCGACAATCGGTAAACTTTGGTTTTGGTGGTTGGGGACCTTAACCGGTTCTGTGTACACCTCTTCTGGGTTTATCGAGAATCGTAGTGTACTGGATGTGATGTCAAGACGGAAGTATCGCTTCAGACATATGGAGGTGATGATCACGCAGGACACAGAACTAGTACTCTATAAAAGGTTGCAACCGTCGGGACAATGACTAGGTCAGGATTGTCCGATTTAAAGAGACTAGTTGCTTGATGTCCGATATATGTTTCGTACGGGGCAGACACATCTCCAGCCCTAGGCCTAGCATGTGATCATCCGATACTGGATCGATGTACGCAATACTACGGTATACTACGCTTGATATAGATCTTATATTCCTATAAGAATATTTCTGGAGAATTGGGTAGGCATGGCGTTTTGCTAGAAGCCAACCTTGTCTTGTGAATCGGTAAGAACGTAGTACGAGGTACGTGCGTGTTGGATTATCCGACGACCGTATTTACTGCCAACATATCCGGAGATCTCTTGGGTCGCTTCCTGAAGATTCACCTGATGATATTTGATTCGAACTTAATTAATCTTGGATTAATTGCGGAGAAACTTTTTATCTCGATAAAGTGCCTTATTTAGAGAGAGAGAACGATTAATTTGGAATTAATCAGTAAGATTATTATATTCGATATAATAATTGAAATTCGATTTCGACGCGAAATTAAAATTAGATTTTAATTCGGGCATACGAGTTAATTTAGAATTAATTCGTTAGCGACGTAAATAATAATTTCGCTAGGCGCGATTATTTATTTAAATTCGATTTAATTAACGTCGCGACGCAAGTTCGGTATTTCGGAAATATCGAACCCGAACGCGTGAGTGTGACGTGGGCCACTTTCATTTGGAAACGTGTGGGGCCCACTTGACACATGTCATTGAATGTATTATTTTATTGATAATGCATTGCATGGTGATAGTGTATAATACACTCTAATGTTATGCATGGAATTTGAGTGTTTGACACTCTAAGCCTTTGCATGGCTTGTGTCATAGATTTATTATTATTTAATAAATATTATGGCATAAATATAAATTGATTTTTGGTATCAAAAATCAATTAGAACAAAAGAAAAATCTCTCTTCTCTCTCTCACTTGGCCGAAAACTGCATGCAGTTTTTTGGTCTTCATCTTTTCATTTTGGTTGCCAAAAGCTTGAAGAAAGTGTGAATGTTTGGAACATCTCCTCACAAGCAAGGCTAGCACCTATCAAGGGATCAAAAGAGGTGATAGGGAAACCATCATAGAGCTGGAATACTCAAAGCTTGGAGCTTTCCACATCTTCTCACCTTGGCCGAAAATCATCCACCTTGGAGCTTCCATCTTGGCTTGATTTTCTTCATCACAAGATATTGTAAGTATGATTCCGCCATACTTCATGTTTATATATATTCTTTGTTGTATTTCATATATGTTTAATCTTTCCTTGGGACATATTGGAGAAACCAACAAGAAATACCACTCATCACACCCCCAAACCTAACATTTTGCTAGTCCTCGAGCAAAAATAAATAAAATAACATAAAAATAACATTTAACTAAGCCACTTTCGTAGGGATCACGATTGCATTTAGCATATGCAACAAGCCTTTAAACCCCTAGGTGTCCCTAGTGGACGAGTTGTAGTCTCGTGAAGGTTTACAGCAATGATACCACAAACATTTTATAAAAGTAAAAAGGTAGTGAAACTAATGCACACAAAAGCAAAAAGACAAGCGAAAAGAGAATAAAGATGTTAGTGACTAATCAGGTGAAATTTCTAATCCAAGTTACTAGATGTTTTGTTTCACTTTTGAATTACTGAATAAGTAAATTCTCCGATTATTTTTACCATTCTTCATATACACAGTCAACAAAATATTAAACAACTCATTTTTGCCCACAACAGTCATAAGTGCAGTTGATAAGAGAGTAATATTTTTGTTCTAAAGTTTTATCAGAATTCACATCTTTTTATAGTAATGGAATAATTTTTCTGATTTTTCTGATTTTTTCTTTGATTTTTTCTCTATTTTTTATTTATATACAATATCTTCCATCTATGTAGCGAGCTTTAGGTCGGTGACTCCCAAACCAGTTGGCTTTAGGGCATCAGGTGTTAAGACACCCCTAAGGACTTAATTACTCAGACTTCAGATATATATACATATATATAAATTTTTCATCATTTTTTATCCATATAACGAGTTTTGGGCCAATAACTCCCAAACCAGTTGGTTTTAGGGCACTAGGTATTAAAATACCCTTACAGGCTTAATAACTCGGATCTCAGATGTTGTTTTTTTTTTTATTCCATCACTATTTTTTTAGATGTTTCCTCCAAATGAACTAGAGTACTGGATATTACAAACTTTTCAATTTTAGCTTATGTTGTATGTTACCATGTATGTTGATAATATCTGCTAACTAAGTATATGAAGATTCATTTTAGTCAGTTTTATGGAGAATTTACAGATTTAATAATTCAAAAGTGAATAAACAAAAATTAACTTGTTTTGAATTAGGTTTGAAATACGTCTCAGGAGTGGAAATTCCTTACACAGCTATTTCTTACCAATTTCATCTTTTTAGTCAACATAACAACCACATATTTCTACTAGTCATAAAACTATAATTTACATGTTTTTTAAAAGTTTAATCAAAGGCTCAGTTTATGGTATGTGACTAACTGTCGAATGGACTTCCCGTTGTAGATTCCCCAGAGGGAAGGTGGAGCGAGGCTCACTTAAATACCCAAGCCCCTTAGGCTCTTATCGCTTGTTGTCAGGAATAAACAACGAGTCCTCCAAACTAGTCTGTCACAACACGCTACAAGTGAATGATTATCTAGGTGCCTCCACAGCTTTTCCTTATAAAAAGGTAGTGAGTGAAGGAAGACACCAAACCATCACCTAGCTTTAAATATGCCTTTGTTTTTATTAATTTTTTTAATTTTTTTGTATTTTTCGAAAAATTTTGGAATAAAAATAAAAACACAATACAAACAAGTACTATTAACTATTCCTCACCCCCAAACCTAAATGAGACATTGTCCCCAATGTCTTAAAAAGTAGAAGAAGAGTTTAGAAAATCGTACCTGGTTAGCTGAAATTCTACAGGAAATTAAAGGTTAAGATCCAGATTAATCCTACGCCTCTTACCACGATCATCCTCGGACAATTTTATCTTTGAAATGATAGGGTCAACTTGTGGTTCAAATGCTACGAGTTGGTCTATTAGATCCGGTGCAGACCTAGCAGTAAAAAGGAGTTCTTTCATAGGTTTTGACACGAACCCATTTCTCCGAGCATCATCAAGAAACACACAAAGAAAATCATAAAATCCATCAACGTTGAGCAATCCAAGCGGTTTCTGGTGTATGTTCAGGTTCGCCCAAGATAGAACTATAAAAATTTCCTCTAATGTACCCAAGCCACCTGGCAAAGCAATAAAAGCATCAGAACGGTTAATCATTTCTACCAGTCGTTCAGACATACCTGGCACGATCAGTTCCTCTCCGTTTGATGATCCAATAAGATTAGCCTCTGCCAAGGGTTTTGGGATGATTCCCAAAACATGACTGCCTCCTTCCTGTACGGCCTTTGAAACGATCCCCATAAGTCCAAGATTTCCTCCGCCATATATTAAATGCATATTCCTTGCGGCTAAGACTCGACCCAATTCTTGTGCTGCCTCTATGTATTGTGGTTTAGTACCAACAGTACTACCGCAAAACACACAGATGTTTTCAACTCGTCTTCTTGAAGTGGTTTCCATTTTTTTTTATGTATTTCTTTCTCAACTATGGATGCCTTCAAAAGTGCAATGACGGGCTGAATTTATAGTACCTGAAAAGGGTGAGTAATAATAGCACTAGTATCTTCCAAAGGAAGCTTGTTAGCAAAATAAAACAAAAGAAATCGTGAAAGGTCAAAAAGTCTGGATCTTGTCTACGAAAATAAAGATAATTACAAAAGAAAAGTGAATCAAAGCAATAATTAAGACAACGGAATTGTGTATGCAATACGCCACTCGTTTGGTATATAAATCCATTAGGATGTGTCTCAAGACTTAATTCTTTACTCAGCCATCACAAATGAATTAGCTCTCTTCTTTTTTGATTGTCAAACACAATTCCTTCTGTATTAAAATGTTCTGTTTGTGCTTTTCCCTACAAAAATAACACACAATATTAAAAAGTTCACACAAAATACACAAAATATGAAAACAGAAATTACAACAAATTGCATGGGTTGCCTCCCTGCTAGCGCTAAATTTTTCGTCTTCAGCCAGACGTGGCTGAAATCCATCTGTTAAGGAGGTTTCAGTGTCGTTTTGGATGTCCTATCAAAGACAATTCCGTGAGCGTTGCTTTTGAAGGGTCTATTCCAACGGTAAAGTGGAAAAAAGAATTTTGTCTCATTCAGTGCTCGTGCCACCTTTTTGCTCCTTGTTACTTCAGTGGTTCCTGCAAAGAAAGAAAGAAAATCAGGAGGTCTCGTATGGTGCTTGACTTGGAATGGAAGTTCCATTCTGTCAAGCTTCTAGTTGATATCTTTGGTTTGTACTCCCCAAAACAGCGATGTTTTTCCTGAATGTTCTGGATCTTTATTAAGGTCAGACATTTGCTCCTCCATTTGCTTGGTTTCTTTCTCCACCTTTTCTTCACAGATGTATTTGAAAATTTCTGCATTAAGCTCTTCATCTGTCATCTGTGAAATACATGTTTCAAAATTTTCAACCTGAGGATGAAAAGAAATGTCAGATTTTAGGTCTTCATCCTCTGATCTGGTTGAAATGATTGGCTCAGGTAGATCTTCTTCAAACATTTGTGCAATGGAATCTCCAAGATCTTCATTTTGAGGATACAGAATTCCATCCTCAATTTTTGATGTATTTGGTACAAACAGCTCAGTTTCATCCTCGTCAGAATCTGAATAATAGAAATCAAATCGAGACTTTGTCGGTTCGGGTTCCTGAACTGATACCTCTGGTTGTTGATTCTCCTCAGCCTCCTCCTTTGTTAAGGTGTCATTGTGGATTTCTGGGTACTCGAAGGCTTCATCAGTGTCATCTGAAACTGGTTCTTAAGGTATGATGTTCTGGTTTGCTGTTAATTATCTGATCTGATATGTTATTCTTTGTATGGATTCTGCATTACTCTGAATTTGTGCATCAAATCGAGCTTCTTGTTCTTTAAACATGTCAATCAATTGATCTTCCTCTGATGGATCTGGTTCTTGATAAGAATCGAAGGAAGATGGTGGATAAGATGGAAAATGTGATGATTCTTCGTACCTTGGTTGATTCCAAAAATTCTGCCACTCTGAAAGGTAAATACATTGATCGCTCGGGTGGTTACCATCACATATTACACATCTCCCCATTTCATTCTGTTGAGCAAATGTAGTATTGCTTGAATCAGGCATCCAGTGATATTCGTTGGGCTGAACAACAGGCCTCAGAAAACTAGACTGTTGCTCCCGGATTTGGGGTGTATCTTCTTCTAGTAAAGCTTGTAATTCAACAAAATATTCCATTTTTTAATCACCTGAAAACAAAAGAAAGAAATAAAAATTGCAGATAAAAATAAAGAAAATTAGATACAAGTAAATTAGATAGCTTCAAAATTAATAACTCAAGAAATATAAGTCCCCGCAACGGCGCCAAAAACTTGACCGGCGTAAACACACACGTATAACGCAAGCGCACGTATCGTTCAAGTAGTATAAAAATATCGATCCCACGAGGACTTAATTCCTACTATTGTTATTAATTGTTGATATTATTTATTTACAAATATCTAATTGAGGGAGAAGGGAATTGATTGCTTGAAATGATTTGATTTGTAGAGTTGCTAAATAAACAAATAAATAAAAAGACAAAAGAAAATACTAAGGAAAATAAAAAGACTTAAGATCTAGGGTTGTGATCTTTCTAATATCAATTAAAAGATGAAGTAGTTAAATCATAGTTGGGTAAATTATTGAATTATTAATCTGGAACACTAAATTATGTAAAAGCCTCTTCCGAATGATCATTTACAAATACCTAGTATAATCCAATTGAACCAAATGTCTATGTCAATTAAATTACCTAGATTCATTAAGATTGAGTTCCAATTATGACTACCCCCGCCCGACAGGTATATTCCTATCCTGTAAGGAAATCTATTAAAGGGTTATCTATCCTTAAGGAAGATCGTGGGTTGTTGAGACTAAGGTTTTAAACTTAAAATCCCTATGTCTAGTTCATTTTAAGTTTACCTAATCAATTTTATTACTGATCAGTTAATAAAAAGGCATTAAGATTATGACTCAACAAATAACTCTTTTAATTACCCCAACTATAATCTAACCTTTTATTAATACAGTGATATTAGAAATCATCACACCCTAGAATACTAACTTAGTTACAACACATAGTTAGGACTAGTAAAACAAAGATAAAAATTACTAAAAAGTAAATGCAGAAAAATAAATAAAATGCTAAGGAAAAAGGAATTAACTTCTACTAAATACTAATTAGAAATCTCCCATAAAATATAATATATACTTGTGATAATTTTATCAACCAGCCATAAAGGCGGTAATATTTGTTATTAAACCAGCCATAAAGGCGGAAAAGAAATATACCAGCCATAAAGGCGGAACAAAAATAAACCAGCCATAAAGGCGGAATAATTATTTAATAACCAACCGACCAATCTGGCGGTATCCTTATTAAGTCCGATTATAAATAGTTTATATATTATATTTTAGGGAGATTAATCTAAATAGCAATAGTAAAAGAATTACCTTTTTACCTCAGCGGTGAAAAGTTACCTACACATAGTAAATAGTAAAAATTGTAAGAAGTAAGAAAGTAAAATTACTATTACTATTAAAAAGTAATTAAATATTTACAAAACTTAAACTAAAATATTCTAGAGAGAGAAGCTCTCAATTTAGAACTAAGAAAAGAGAGAGAAAGGTGTAATGAAAACTGAAAATTCGATCTCTATTTATAGGCTCGAGTAAGGGTCCGGCGTCGCGACGCCCAAATTGCACTAGCGTTGCGACGCTGGGTACAGTTCGACACGTGTCACGCGCTGGTTGGTCGGCTCAAAATCTTATCCGATGACGTGGCACTGTTCATGACGTCATTGCTTGCGTCACGATGTCGTGTCAACTGTTCATGACGTCATTGCTTGCGTCATGCTGATGATGTGGAAGGCGACATGGCGACACGTGGGGCGGCGGCCGTCAGACGAATAAGATTTCGCCACGTGTCGCGCTGTGATTGGCTGATGCTAACGTGGCATGTTGACTCGGTTGACTTGCTGACGTGGCTGCTGATGTGGCGACACGTGGGGCGGTGGCCGTCCAAGCAATGAGATGTTGACACGTGTCAAGCTATGATTGGACGATGATGACGTGGCATGTCACATGGCATTGTTGACTCGGTTGACCGGATGACGTGGCTACACGTAGGATGACACGTGGCACACGTGGCGATGATGACTGTCGGCACCGTAGGATGTTGACACGTGGCACGGCGCATTTTAGCATCTCCGTTGTGATGGTGACACGTGGTACGGCGCACGTTAGTAAAGTCAAACTTCTCAAATTCTGATTTGTTGACCACGCGCATGTTAGCAGATTCGGCGCATGCTGGGCGTCGCGACGCGCAAGGCTTCAGCGTCGCGACGCTGAAATGACGATTTTGCCCTTTTTGTCCAATTTTGTCCATTTTGCCCCAAATTGTCTCCAATGCTTCCAAAACTTTATTTATCTGCAAAATAACACAAAATACATCAAAACGTTCACAAAACTCAAGAAACTATACAAAATATTAGGTTAAATGAGTGAGAAATAGTGATAGAAATACCACTCATCATCTATACGCTTTCCAAAAACTATTTTTGGAATCTCAAAAACATAACTTTATTTATTAAATTATTTATCTAATATAATTTAATATTATGTAATTAATAATTATCATACAATTATTAAAATCATATATTAACTTAATATATAGTTTCAAGTATGACATAATATTATTATTAATCATTTTAATAATATTTATACCTTTGTGAGTATATAATTGGACTATCCAATTATACTAAATCTGCTATAGTATATCGAGCTAGCACGAGGACCAAATGGACCTACGGTTCCGAGCTCCAATAATCTCGAAATATTAATTAAGCTCTTAACTAAATATTCTGAATTATTAACTCCAGGTTATTCCACTAAAAGCCCGAAGCTATACTCTCGTTGCCGCAGATAGTATATTAAGCCGAACCAAGTCAGTGTCCATCGATATAGTCACTACAGATGAATTGACCCTTCATGCGTATCTCGTAATTAGAGATGGGTCATAATGTATGTTATACCTGTATGGGCCAAATGTGGTCCAAGGGCAATTTCGACCTTTTGCTTCAGGCCCAATACTAACTGCACCCCAGACTCCCCAAACAGTCCCCAAAATGAGATCAAGGCCCAAGTCGCCCTCTCAAACCCACAAGGAAGGGCTATCATCCTGTAAATATGGGAGCCCAATTTAAGAAGTGAATGTCGGCCCAATGATGTTACACTAGCCCAAGTAAAATGCCATACCAATACCATGTCTTAGGCCCACCATACGCTAGCCCACGAAACGCTCAGACTCATAAATACCCCTCATAACCCAGCCGTTTTCAGTCTTCATGACTGCCTATAATACTCCTTCATGACACGACCGTTACAAACACACAAAACGTATGTCAATTAATGCATTCATGAATCTCACCTCAAATAGCCTATAAAAGGAACCGAGATCCAGAAGAGGGGGATGAACACAACTCTCAGCTTAGTCATATTCTCTCCATAGCTCTCAGAACCTCTGACCTACCGCCCTCACGGCAGTCAACAGAAGTCAAGGTAACATCAAGCCTTGCTCTTCCATTATTTATAGCTCGTCTTCATTACTGACTTGAGCGTCGGAGTACCTACGGCACCCACCACATCGGTGAGCAGTAACCTCAGGATCGCTAGTGCCCCCAACCTATAAATTCTTCATTGTGGACCTCGGGTGAAAACTAGCATCTACAATTTGGCGCCCACCGTGGGGCCATAGTGATTCATAGCAGGCAAAGTTCACTCAGTCTACGGTTCCTAAAACACAGCCAACCATGGCTTCTAGCAGTGAGCAGACGCCAAATCCTGTGACCATGCAGCTGGCCAAACTCCAAGAACGATTACGCACCTTAGAAGAAGAAAGTCAAGCCATTCGAAGCTCCAATATAACCCTCCAAAAGCAACTGGAGAAAATCTCCTCAACTTTCCAACGACGTGATACTCCGAACAATCCCAAAAATCATACAATCTCATCCAATCTCTTAGGGGCATTCAACAATGTGTCAAGCGATAATCCGCTATCAGACAACCATCCACCAAATCAAGAAAGAAGTCAACATATCTCCCCAACTGACCAAGCACGGAAAGTTGCCTCCACTATACGTAAAGGAAATGAAAGAGTTCAAAGATGCAATTCTCTCCAGCCTACCTGGTGTCAGACTACTAGTGAGAAAAAGTCGAACCGGCGCGATCTCGGATACTCCATTTTTGGAGACCATCACTTACATCGAACTACCAAAGAAATTCAGTCCTCCAGAAATGAAGATGTATGATGGATCAACTGAACCAGACGACCATGTTGTCCATTACAAATACAAGATGATGTCAACGGGTCTGGCCCCTCACCAATATGAGGCTGGAATGTACAGAGGATTTGGAGAAACCTTAGCTGGTCCTGCCTTCACCTGGTTCATCAATCTCCCATACAGATCCATCGAGTCTTACCAACAGCTAGCAGACAAATTTGTGGAGCATTTGCAAGTTCTCGTAAGCTTGAGAAGACCACCAATGACCTCAGTGCCATCCAGCAACAGAGAGGGGAGTCTTTGAAAAGCTACGTGGCTCGTTTCAATAAAGAGAGGATAACAATCCCAAATCTTCATCAACCTACTACAGTGGAAGCGTTCAGAAATGGATTACTTTCAGAAAGTGGACTCTATAAAAATCTCACTAAATTTCGGTGCTACACAATGGATCAAGCCATGGCTCGGGCCCACATTGAGATCAGGTGGAAGAAGGATAAGAGGAACAAGAAGAGAGAAAGCTCCACCAACCATCACAATGAGAGAACCTCGAACCCCTCAAGCGACATAATAAGTGATGAGTTAATAATACATCTCAATAAGATATTACTTGATGTAATTAGACCGAAAAAAAAAGAGCCATAAATCACCCATTGTCACCTTGGGGATATCATAGCTTCCCACACAAGTATTCATTGGTTACTTCAAATGAAGATACATCATGAGATGATGTCCTACTCGATATTACAATGATGTAGACTCGACTCAAGGAGGATACTCCAAATGAAGGTTCATCATGAGGTGAATGTCCCACTGGACACTACACTCAGCATGAGGCGAATATCTCACTCGACATAACACGTATGAGGCTTTACACTTATTTAAGATCGCATTCGACAAGACATGGATGTCACCTTCCTCAAAAGACATGAAAGGTTAGTCATCATCTCCATACGAAATTAATTTAATACTGCCAACTCCAGACTGCATAGGGAATATTTTATCATACCTAGTAGAATGAATAACATTATTGGACCTCCATCAAGTCCAGTCGACCGACCTTCATCAGGTCAGGTAGTATGAAAAATCCATTGGACGTCCATCAGGTCCAATCGACCGACCTTCATTAGGTTAGGTAGTATGAAGAATCCCTTGGACCTCTATCAGGTCCAATCGACCGACCTTCATCAGGTTAGGTAGTATGAAGAATCCCTTGGACCTCCATCAGGTCCAATCGACCGACCTTCATCAGGTTAGGTAGTATGAAAAATCCATTGGACCTCCATCAGGTCTAATCGACCGACCTTCATCAGGTTAGGTAGTATGAAGAATCCCTTGGACCTCCATCTGGTCCAATCGACCGACCTTCATCAGGTTAGGTAGTATGAGGAATCATTTGGACCTCCATCAAGTCCAATCGACAGACCTTCATTAGGTTAGGTAGTATGAAGAATCCTTTGGACCTCCATCAGGTCCAATCAACCGACCTTCATCAAGTTAGGATATATAAAGAATCCATTGGACCTCCATCAGGTCCAATCGACCGACCTTCTTCAGGTTAGGTAGTATGAAAAATCCATTGGACCTCCATCAGGTCCAATCGACCGACCTTCATCAGGTTAGGTAGTATGAAGAATTCCTTGGACCTCAATCGGGCCCAGTCGACCTACCTTCATCAAATCTAGTAGGATGATGACCCTTATGGACCTTCATCAGGTTCATTCGACTGTAGTCTCATGGTCTTCAGATGACATTGTCTCAGACTATAAGTCATGTAGAATAAGGAATTATACCTTCCTTGACCTTTGTCAGGTCTTGTAGAATGAGGAATTATACCCTCATTGACCTTTTTTAAGTCTTATAGAATGAAGAATTATACATTCATTGACCTTTGTCGGGTCTTGTAGAATGAGGAATTATACCTTCATTGACCTTTGTCAGGTCTTGTAGAATAAGGAATGAGAACCCTCATTGACCTTCATTAGGTCTAGTAGAGTGAGAAGTGATGACCTTCTTGGACCTTTATCAAGTCCATTTGACAGGTCCATACGACCGTAGTCTCATGGATCCTCATCAGGAGAATGGGTGATGACCTTCATAGACCTTCATCAGGTCTAGTAGTATGATCAGAAAAGACTATTGGACCTTCTTCAGGTCTGTAGAGTGAAGACTTTCATAGACCTTCATCTGGTCCAAACAATATTGAAGACTCCCCTGGTTCTTTGACCCGTAGTATGGGGATTATCCTGACCTTCATCTGGTTCAGTCAACTGGGAACATTCTTCGTGGCTCATATAGAGTCAAGTTCAATACTTGACCTTCATCTGGTCCAGACGACATTGAAGACTCCCATGGTCCTTTGACCCGTAGTATGGGGATTATCCTGACCTTCATCTGGTTCAGTCGACCGGGGACATCCCATAATGACTCATGTCGGGTCAAATAAAGACATTGACTTCCCTCAGTCCATACGACATGTCAAGTGAAATTAGCTCATGAACCTTCATCTGGTTCAGTCGATTGGGGACATCCTCCATGGACTCATGTCGAGTCAATTGAAGATATGGACTTCCCTCAGTCCATACGACACGTCGAGTGAAATTACTCTTGAACCTTCATCTGGTTTAGTTGACTGAGGACATCCCTCATGGACTCATGTCGAGTCAAATGAAGACATGGACTTCCTATAGTCCATACGATAATGTCGTGTGAAAAACTCATGAACCTTCATCTAGTTCAGTCGACCGGGGACATCCCCCAAAGACTCGTGTCGAGTCGACTGAAGACATGGACTTCCCTCAGTCCACGACATGTCGAGTGAAATTAGCTCTTGAACCTTCATCTGGTTCAGTCGACCGGGGACATCCCTTATGGACTCATGTCAAGTCAATTGAAGATATGGACTTCCCTCAGTCCATACGACATGTCGAGTGAAATTACTCATGAACTTTCATCTGGTTCAGTAGACCGGGGACATCCCCCATGGACTCATGTCGAGTCAATTGAAGATATAGACTTCCTACAGTCCATACGACAATGTCGTGTGAAATAACTCATGAACCTTCATCTGGTTCAGTCGACCGAGGACATCCCCAAAGGACTCATGTCGAGTCACTGAAGACATGGACTTCCCTCAGTCCATACGACAATGTTGTGTGAATTATCTCCAGAACTTTCATCTGGTTCAGTCGACCGGGGACAACCCCTAAGGACACATGTCGAGTCAACTGAAGACATAGACATGGATTAGCTTTGAGCCTTCGTTAGGTTCAGTAGCAACTACCTCGTATCATGTTTCATTCGACAAGCACGAAAATACTCTCCAAGTCAAGAACTTCTAGACTCAGAGAGTATGGGACAAACTGTACGGGCCAAATTTGGTCCAAGGGAAATTACGACCTTTTGCTTCAGGACCAATACTAAATGCACCCCAGACTCCCCAATTAGTCCCCAAAATGAGATCCAGGCCCAAGTCACCCTCTCAAACCCACAAGGAAGGGCTATCATCCTGCAAACATAGGAGCCCAATTTAAGGAGTGAATGTCGGCCCAACGATGTTATACCAGCCCAAGTAAAATGCCATACCAAGACCATGTCTCAGGCCCACCATACGCTAGCCCACGAAACGCTCAGACTCATAAATACCCTTCATAACCCAGCCATTTTCAGTCTTCATGACTGCCTATAATACTCCTTTATGACACGACCATTACCAATACACAAAACATATGTCAATTAACGCATTCATGAATCTCACCTCAAATAGCCTATAAAAGGAACCGAGATCGAGAAGAGAGGGAGGAACACAACTCTCAGCTTAGTCATATTCTCTCCAGAGCTCTCAGAACCTCCGACCCACCGCCCACACGGCAGTCAACAGAAGTCAAGGTAACATCAAGCCTTGCTCTTCCATTATTTACAGCTCGTCTTCACTACTAACTTGAGCGTCGGAGTGCCTACGGCACCCACCACACCAGTGGGCAGTAACCTCCACGCTCACTCTACCTTTGTTTTGCAAGATCGCTAGTGCCCCCAACCTACAAATTCTCGATTGTGGACCTCGGCCGAAAACCAGCATCCACAATACCCTTTTAATTTTTTTACCTTAAGTACCATTGATTCTCTAATGAACAATTTATTCATAACCATTATGAATTTTAATCTTTCTATTTTGCAATATAAAAAATTGAGCTCTCTAACCGTTCAATTATCGAATCAACCCTTAAGAAAGATACTCATTTATTTCTCGCAAGAATGAGTGAACTGCATGTCTATGTAAAACATCCCCAGCTACACACCAGACCATGTCCCAAAAGTACGTAACTATTGGTTGGGACTGCTACACCAACATCATCTTTGTAAATCAAAGGACATAGTCTGCCATGCAGGAGTTCGTAGTACACTTAAGATTAAGATCAATCCATATATGACCATCTAGTATATCAAAATGAATTTCTTTATTTAACGGATATTATAATAAAGTCATTTTTATCTGGGTCATGTTCTATATGATCACATCATACAAGGTGCCTTCATTCTCATGTCTCCACATGGACGATCTCGGATCAAGGTCGCCATACAATTATAGAATGGACCGCAACTATAGATAAATCACAAACAAAATACCCGTTTTGTTTGCTCTCTATGGACTATTTTAGATTACCAACTTCAGACTCAAAAACTCTTATGTATGATACTCATACACTAAATCTGAAGGTATATGTGTAATCTAGGGTAATCAACATAATTTACAATATGTGAAATATAAACAAATAATTTGATAAATAAATAATGCATCATTTTATTTTATAACATATAAAACTGTTTACATTACATAAAGCTCTAGGGCATATATCCCAACAATCTCCCACTTGTAGTAGAGCAAATGGGACATGTCACGTAATCTTAGACCATCTAGATGACTTTCAAACACTTTAGCCGACAAGGTCTTTGTAAATGTTTCAACCAGGTTCTCTGCGGATGTAATTTTTGTGACAGAAAAGTCTCATCTCTGTATTATCTCCCTGATGAGATGTTATTTCCTCTCTCTATATATTTCATCTCTTGTAGCCACTTTTGAATTTTCCAGATCTCCTAAGAATTTACGGAGCCATACTGATTCCTTAGCTGCTTCAAAAGCTGCTACATACTCAGCCTCCATGGTGGAGTCAACATTTCAAGATTGCTTTATACTCTGTCATACTATAGCCCCACCACTTAGGGTAAACACTGATCCAGATGTTGATTTCCTAGAATCGACTTATGTTAGAAAATCAGTGTTCGTATATCCCTTTAGGATCATATCCTCACCGGAATATACAAGCATATAATCTATTGTTCTCTTAAGATACTTGAGAATATGTTTCACAACCACCCAATGATCCAATCATGGGTTAGACTGAAACCTACTGACTATTCCCACTATAAAACAGATGTCAGGTCTCATGCATAACATAGCATACATGAGACTACCAATTGCTGAGGCATATGAGATATGCCTCATTTCCACAACATCTTATGTGCCTTAGGAGACTGTTATTTTGACAAGTAAATTCCATATCGATAAGGCAATGTTCCTTTCTTGGAATTCTGTATCCCAAATCGTACAAAGATCTTGTCGATATAGGATGCCTGAGACTAGCTAACAGTCATTTCTTCTGCGATACCGATGTATCTGAATCCCAAGAACATAACTGGCCTCTCCCAAATCTTTCATTTTGAATTAGTTAGCTAGCCATGTTTTCACGTTCGATAATATCTTTACATCATTCCCAATGAGTAAAATATCATCGACGTATAAAATAAGAAAAACCATTTTCTCGTCAATGATGCGCTTGTATACACAAGGCTCATCAACATTCTGCTCAAATCATAAGACTTTATCGTGGTATCAAATCTTATATTCCAAGATCGAGATGTCTGCTTGAGTCCATAAAAGGACCTTTGCAGCTTGCAAACGTTTTTCTCTTGACCTTGGGCTATGAACCCCTCTGGTTGTACTATATAGATACATTCATCAAGATTTCCATTCAAGAATGCAGTCTTGACGTCTATTTGCCAAATCTCATAGTCATAATATGCGACAGTTGATAGAAAAGTGTGGATGGATTTGAGCATTGCTACTGGCGAGAAAGTTTCCTCATAGTCAACTCCCTCTTTCTGGGTATAACCCTTGGCCACTTGGCCTAGCCTTGAAGGTCTGTACCTTCCCATCTGCTCCCCTCTTTCTCTTGTAGATCCACTTGCAACCTATAGGTTTTACCTCATCAGGTTGATCTACAAGTTCCCAGACTGAGTTGGAGTACATAGACCCCATCTCTAGGTTCATGGCTTTGAGCTATTTCTCTTTATCAGAATCATCCATTGCACTACGATAGGTCAATGGATCATCTATACCATCACTGGATGCAACAACTTGTGCCTCTCCAACTCCTAGATAGCGATCAGGTTGTCGTACAACCCTCTCATTACGTCTAGGTGGCAGATCATTCTGATGAACTTACATCTAACGCTCATATGTCGAAGGTGCTATGTATTTGTCAATTGTCTTTAACGATGGTGTGATGGTCGAACCAGCAAGTAACTCCTCAGGTAACACTTTACTTCGAGGTTTGAACTCCCTCATATAGTCCTCCTCTAGAAACGTAGTATTTGTCGATACAAACATTTTGTTATCTTCAAGGCTATAGAAGAAACCATCTCTAGTCTCCTTAGGATAACCTACAAATAGGCACACCTGAGAATGTGGCTCCAACTTTGTAGTCTTTTTATTCAGCACATGTGCTGGACACCTCCATATGCGAGAATATCGTAAACTAGTTTTACGATCACTCCACAACTCTAAGGGAGTCTTAGGAACAGACTTAGATGGAACTACATTAAGGATATGCATTGCAGTTTGCAATGCATATCCCCAGAATGAACTAGGTAGTGAGCTATAATTAAACATAGATCTCATCATGTCTAGTGGTGTCTGATTTCTTCTTTTTGCAACACAATTTTGCTGTAGTGTTCCAAGCATTGTGAGCTGGGATATTATCCCATGCTCAACCAAGAATTCGTCGAAATATCTGTCAAGGTATTCTCCTCCACGATCTGATTATAGAGTTTTGATTGTTTTACCTAATTGGTTCTTAATCTCAGCACGATACTCTTTGAACTTTTCAAAACTATCTGACTTATGCTGCATTAGGTAAACATACCCAAATCTGGAATAATCATCAATAAATGTGACGAAGTATTAATAACCACCTCGGGCTCTTACATTCATCATTCCGCAAATGTCCGAATGTATAAGCTCAAGTGGTTGACTGGCTCTTATACATTTTTCCAGTAAAATGTCTCTTGGATATTTTTCCTTCTAAACAGGATTTGTAGACTGGTGAAGTTCCGAGCTTTAACTGGTTTAAGGCTCCGTTCTTTATCAACCTATCTATCCGGTCAAGGATGATATGACCAAGTCTAAGATGCCATAGATATGTATCATTGTGAGAAATCTTTTTCCGTTTAGTTTTAGGTTTCTCAACTTTAAATATTTCAGTGTTGAGCAGTGACCTATGTGTTAACGGTCTTAACTCATACAAGTTATTTTCTGAGTTTCCTGTGCATATGGTTAATCTATTTCTACCAATAATAATCAAATTGCTATTAAAAGAAACTGAAAAACCATCATCCAAAAGTTTAGAAATAGAAATCAAATTTCTGCGAAAACCAGGAATGAATAACACATTATTCAAATTTAAATAACTATTATTCGTAAAATTTAACCTGAAACTCTACTGCTCTTACTGAAACGGCATCCCAAGTCTCGACCCTCATGGTGTAGTCACCTTCAGCAAGGTCCCTCCTTGATTCAAGTAGCTGTAAAGAAGAACAAACATGGTTAGTGGCTCCAAAATCAACAATCCAAACGGATTTATCATCTTCCACTAATAGAGATTCAATAACTAGTAAATCATATTTACCTGTATCATTTTTTCTCCATTAGCTCAGCAAGGTATTTGGGACAATTCCTTTTCCAATATCCATTTTTGTTGCAGTGGAAACACTTTCCCTTGGGCTTAGCATCCTTAGAGTCTTTCTTGTTCTTCTTCTTCATGGGCTTAGCCTTAGCATTCCCAGTGTTATTCTTCTTTATCTTTGCAGATTTTGAACACTCGGTAACATTTGCCTCAGCACTGGGCTTACGAGGATCCAAAGGTATGTACTCCTAGTGGGTGAGCTCATTAAGCAGCTAGGTTAAAGTAAAAGTCAACTTGTTCATAACATAGTTGCTTTTAAACTGCAGGAAACTCTTCGGAAGAGTTTCCAAAATCATGGTCACCTGGCTACGCTCGTCAATACGAGCTCCATGGGTTTCAGCAGTGTGAGATAGGTCATCATCCTCAATGTTAGGGTTGGTGCTCGGAGTGCCAATCCAGATCGTATTCATGTCTGATTCATGAATACGAACAATTTCTTTTTCCATAATATTACTTATTTACGGTCATACTTCTTGCTTTTATATACATATTCGATCTAATTACGATTAGATTGAAACTAAATAAGATTTAGTGATATGTATATATTAGACAAAGACCCGATAATATATAATGTAGTGCACAGTTACAAAGTAGTTTGTAATTGACATTGGGAAGTGTCACTATTAGAAGTATATTATCAAATAAAGTTTCTGGTCAGGATTTACTAACACAGGTCGATTAGTAAAATCCGTTGAGACCAGTACACGTCGTATATCGATAAACATTGAATGACTCACCGAAGATTTCCTAATAGATGGTACACCAACGTCAATAGGAATCTTCTCGGGTCAAGTGAGCATAGTGGTCCTTTGACTTGAGATACCACTCACACTTTGATGATAGTCACGTCACCGATCTATTAAGATCAGACCTCCGCCTGTTCGTTAGGTGTGGACTGATCCTCATGATATCATGTGCGTATCAAGATAGGATCCGTCAGTTCTGTGTATAGAATATAGGTATTCAATGTGCAGTTAGCAATCTGTTAAATCCATAGGCCCTTGGTACACTGTATAAATAAGTTCTTAGTGTTATTAAGAGATTGCTAATAGAATCGTCGACGGGATTATACCTATAGAGATTTGACATTATTATCTATATCTCTAGGATAATCCGAATACTTGTGATGGAGGGATTATACGTATACGATGACCTCGACCTGTATGATTCATCGAGTTTATCTGTGGTCGTCATAATTTACGGGTGGGTAGATTATGGACACGAAATTAGATTTCGTGACGGATATGCCTGAATCTAGAGTCTTACTAATGAAAATACTTGTAGAGCACTAGGGCTACTTTTATAAATAATATTGATTATTTATATATCGTTTAACGCTTAAACGATAAATACACGCTTTAAGGGTTTTTTCGGCTTTTTCCTATTTAATGTGTATTTGATTTAAATTATTAAATCCATATTAATCAATTGTCAAATAAATTATTTGACACTTGTCACAAATATATGTATTATGGAATATTTAATGTAAATATTATACATATATTTGGATATTTATATTTGTAATTATCCAATAATTAAATGTTAAATAATTAGATTAATTAAATATAAATATCTTTTAAATTCAATATGGAAAAATGTAATTGGTAAATTTGTGCATATATTAATTAAAATGGTCAACAACTTGATTTTAGGCATATTTAATATTTGATTAAATTTGCAAAATCAAATTTCCCATTTTTGCCCTTGTAGAGTCGGTCATGCCCTTATCTTTTAAGCTTTGATTTTTTTTTCATTTTGCTTCACTTTTGGCATCAAATATAGATTATAAAAAAGGGATTTGAGAGAAAACCTAAGTGCTAAAGGAGATTTGTGAAGAAAATCTTGAAAATTAAGATAATTTCGTACTTTTCTTAACTTGAAAATTATTTCTATGCCTTTAGACTTCAACATATAATGTTGTCATGTTTTCTTTATTCTCTTGGATTTGTGATAAGTTTTTTTGAAGCATGAATCAAAGGTGTTAGCATGTTTATTTTGTAAAGGAAGCTTATTAAGTGTTATTAAGCTTACTTTTAGTTATTAGAAAACTTGGTAGCCATTCTAATGTTGCTTAGCTACTCATAAATGACTTAGAATTGTTATTAAGTTGTTTCATGGTGGTGAGACGTGTTTGGTGTAGTAAGGATTGAATTAAAGTGTTGAATTTTATTAATTTGGTGTTAATTGGCCTATTGGACAATTTTGAGAAATTAGGATTCATAACCCTCTCCAAATTTGAGGATTTTCATAAATGTGTTAAATAATGATGTATATATGATACATATTAATTTTGGTGTTAATTGGATTTCATCTTGAATGGTTTTGAACCAATTTGGACTAAAGTACAATTCTTGGAAACTTGAGGGACCTCTCGGCAATTTAGGGGAAATTGTTTTCTTGAATTGCAATTTGTATTTTCATGTATAAGACATGTATAAATCATTTTGGTAGTGATTTGGATCACCTAATTATGTATTTGACAAATTATGACTAAAATGATCAAAATGAAATTTATATGGGCATTTCCCTAATTACTGGAAAATCTGGAAAAATTTTCAGATATCTGTTTTAATGTATATTTGATGTACAAATCATTTTAATTGTAATTGGAAATCACCTAAGCTTGTTTTGAACAACATAGGACTAAAATGATGAAAATGGAAAGTTTTGGGGTTGTATGGTAATTTATTGAAATTCTGATTTATGGGTTAAAAATTTCTGTTTTTGAGTATTGAGTGATTAAAATAAATAATTTTATTTTAATTACTCAAGAAAAAATAAAGAAATAGGAAAATTTGATCTTCCTGCATTCCGCTGCGTAACACAGGTATTTTGCCCAAAACCCCAACACTCAATAAGTGCTCTCGGACTGATGTCTCATCCTTCATCCTAGCAGTCATCGCTGAGACCATAGCCTCATGATGTTGACGCTCTGAAGGCTACCTGAACATGCTCTGCAATGACTCCATCATCTGAGATGTCGAAGCCATAGGTTTGTTGGGTTCTCTAAGGTCCCAAGGATCAATTATAAGCAATGAAACATGTATGAATACATCAAAGGAAGTTGCGGAATACTCACAATGATCGGTTGAGCGATGCGATGAACAAATACTCCAAGCTTTTCTCCTCCAAGGGTCACGGCAGTGACTGGTTTTGAGCTCCTCAAATTCGGCCATCTCCAAGCTCCAAGCTCCAAGCTTTTGAATGGTGATTCCAAGCTCACGAGTGCGGTTCCCTATCACCTTCGCAAGACTCCTAAATCGTGCTAGCACTCCGGAAATTTTGCCACAAAATTTCCTTTAGCTTCTCCATCACTCACGGCAATGCAGTGAAGGAAGAAGAAAGAATGCCCCTTGGGCGAGAGAGAGAGGAGAGGAAAGAGAAAAGAGAAAAAAAAATGTGTTGGTCAATTGATTTCTAAAATCAATTAAAACATATACCAAAAATTTGAATTTCAAAAAGTCAAAAGGTACAAGCTTTAATGCTCCCAACACCACCATTGACAAGTTGTCAAATCACTCAAAGTGACTAGACATCACATCAATCGATTGACTAGTGATTTGACGTTTGATGTGACTTGTGGACCGCACTTAATTCGCAATGCGAGTGCGCCCGCAAACATACCCAGGCTCGGGTTCGCTAATTCCAAATTAACGAATTTTCCGTTGCTACGTAATTAAATAATTATGCCTAGCAAAATTACTATTCACGTCGCTAACGAATTAATTCTAAATTAACTCGTTCGTCTGAATTAAAATCTAATTTCAATTCCGCTTCGAAATCCAATTTCGTATAATATATCGAATATATTATTTTATCGATTAATTCCAAATTAATCGTTTTCTCTCTTTAATTAATATTTTATCCCAGATAAAACATCTCTGTAATTAAATCCAGATTAATTTTCTCTCTCATAAAATTAATCCCAGATTAATAAAGTGAAAATCATACGTCATCGGTGAATCTTCGGGGAAGCGACCCATGAGATCCCCGGATATGTTGGCAGTAAATCCGGTCGTCGGACTATCCGAACACGTAAGTTTGTAGTATTACGTTTGTACCGATTTACAAGACAAGGTTGGCTTCTAACAAAGCGCCAGGCCTACCCAATTCTCCAGAAATATCCTTACATGAATATGTGATTTATATCAGGCGTAGTATACGTAGTATTGCATATTTTGATCCAGCATCAGATGTCACGTGCAAGGCCTGGGCTGGAAATGTGTTTGCCCCGTAGGAAGCACATATCGGATCTCTGGTAACTAGTCTCTATAATCGGATAAAAATGACCTAGTCATAATATCCCGATAGCTGCAGCATATAAGGTACGAGTTCCGTATCCTACGTGATCATCATCTCCACTATTACTGGAGTGATACTTCCATCTTGACATCAAACCCAATACACTACGATTCTCAATATACCCAGAAGAGGCGTACACAGAACCTCTTAAAGCCCTGGACGACCAAAACCAAAGTACATTGATTGTCGCAAGTATTAGCGGTGCAAGTCTCTGGTTAAGACCAAATACACCTACCCTGATTCGGACTTCCATAGACACATAGTAATACTACCAATGGAATTCTGAGGGGTCTATCCAGAGCGAAGCTGTTTTCCGTACCATCGATAAAACACAACCTCCTACTACACTTACATGAGTATCATATACCCAAATATATGAGAACTATGTCGTTATGCCCTCACAACGTGCACAAGTGTAATGTTAGTCTATTCTGCATTATCGATGTCCAATCTCGATAATACTACGACTAGGGATATTTAATGATTAAACCTTCGTGGATTGATATTGTCTCATATCTTATCAATCCGGAACTAATCATATGGACCTTCTATCATTTATATATCTTGGTGATCTAATCACAAATGATAAAAGAGCAATTTCCTTTGTCACATAGTTAATTTGTACAACAACACCATGATCTGTACAAATAGTGACTCTATGGGTCATAACTGTCCAACAATCTCCCACTTGGCCTATAGCCAGTCACTCAAGTGTCCTACACCCGAACTATGTACGGTTCGCTCAAATTACTGAGAAAAGACTTTCGTCAGCGGATTTGCATGATTATCATCTGATGTGATTTATTCGATCATCACATCGCCATGATGTATGATCCGAACGAATCAAATGAATAGTCGAAGTATATATCTGGATCGTTGATGAGACCATTAATTCTTTAGCCTGCGCTGTAGCCTAACTCAGCCGCTAACAGAATTATATCTAATCTAATTAGATTATTATCAATCCAGAAGGCTTCTATTGCTGCCTCAGCTGCAGCAATAATCCACTTTTGTTGTTTATTCAGTAACAGTATCTTGCATGGAAGATTTCCAGCTCACTGTTCCGTTATTCAAACTTTATAGTACCGTTGTTACGACTTATAGTTGTTATTATCGGTTAGGAAACTTGCAGCAGTGAACCCAGTCACTTCAAGTTCTCTTTCTCCATTGTATAAGACAGCATCCTTAGTTCCTCTAAGATACTCAAGGATGTTCTTATCATCAATCCAATGACCATCACTTGGATTGGCCCGATTGTGACTTCATATGCTCAAAGCGTATGACACACCAGGTCACGTACATTTATTTCAATGTACGAGTTCTCGGAGACTATTAACAACTTTTAGATCTATCCCAGTAGATCTTTATTCCTAGAATAAAGGTTGTTTCTCCCAAGAATTCTACGGAGAATTTTCATGAAAGCCAAGCTTTCACCGATTGTTTTATGGGAATATCATTTCCAAGAAATGATATGTCATCATTACATAGGACATTCATTGTCAGTGCGCTCCCACTAACCTCCTTATATACACAAGAATCATTTTCGTTTTTGAATTAAATCATACACCATTATGATTATATCAAAACAATAATTCCAAGAATGCAATGTTTGCTTCAATCCACCCATGGATCGAATAACCTTCAAACCTTGTTTGCTAGTTTATGTACGACAAAACCGTCAGGATGTTGTAAACATCCTCCAAAAGGTTTCTGTTAAGGAAAGCGGTTTCGGCATTCAGCTGACATATTTCATAAATGAAACATGCAGCATTAGCAAGCATTATCCAAATGGATTTACCATGGCAACATGTAAAAGGTTTCGTCGTGATCGACACAATGTTGATAACGATACCTTTTCGCTACAAGCCTAGCTTAGTATGTTGGTATATTGCCTTCCACGTATGTCTTCATTGAAGACTTATATAGTACCAATAGGCATAATGCCTTGCGGTACAACAACTAGTATCCAAACTAAGTTGATATACATGGAATCCATTACGGCTATCATGGCACTTTGCCATTGTTGGTGTTTGCTAAGGTCCCAAGATCATTAAACAAGCATGAAACAAGTGCGAATATAAATCATCGAAGTTGCGGAATACTCACATCGATCGGTTGAGCGATGCGGGAGACAACAAAATCAGATTTTTGGCTCCATGGACTGCTCGGCAGTGGCAGTGAGTTGGCTCACTGTTTTCGGCCTTTGATGTCACCTTCCAAGCTCCAAGATTCGTCAAATGATTCCCGGCTCATGGGTGGACTCCCTATCACCTTCGCATGTCTCTCGGAATGCTAGCTCTTGTGATTTTTTCCACAAAAATCACCACACTTGCTTCACGTTTCCTCTTGGTTCTCGGCAGTTCACTGCCAAAACAAAAGAAATATTTGCCCATCATGGGCGTGAGATGAAGAGAGAATGAGAGAAGAGAAATTATGAGTGTTAGTTGCCAAAAGTGTATCTAATACAAATTTGTTAATTTCAAATTCATTTGGCATGAATTTGGATTTTCAAAAGTCAAACCATTAAAGCCAACCACCAACCTCAATCAATCAATCCATCAATCAATCAAATCAAGTGACAAGTTGTCACATCACTCAAAGTGACTAATGATTTGACGCTTGATGCGACTAGTAATTTGACGCTTGATTTGACTTGTGTGCCGCACTCGAATTCGAAATGCAAATGCGATCGCAAATAATCCCGAGCTCAGGTTCGTTAATTCCAAATTAACGAATTTTATGTTGCGTCATAATTAAATGATTACGCCTAGCGAAATCACTATTCATGTCGCTAACGAATTAATTCTAAATTAATTCGTTCGCCCGAATTAAAATCTAATTTTAATTCCGCGTCGAAATCCAATTTCGTTTAATATATCAAATATATTAATTTATCGATTAATTCCAAATTAATCGTTATCTCTTTTTAATTGAAATTTTATCCTAGATAAAATATCTCCGCAATTAATCCTTGATTAATTTTCTCTTCTAATTAATCCCAGATTAATTTAGAGTGCGAGTCATACCTCATCGGTGAATCTTCGGGAAGCGACCCATGAGATCCCCGGATATGTTGGCAATAAATTCAGTCATCGGACTATCCGAACACGTAAGTACCTCGTACTACGTTTATACGGATTTACAAGACAAGGTTGGCTTCTAGCAAAGTGCCATGCCTACCCAATTCTCCAGAAATATCCTTACAGGAATAAAGGATCTATAGCAGGGGTAGTATACATAGTATTGTGTATGTCGATCCAGTATCGGATGATCACGTTGTAGGCCTGGGGCTGGAATTGTGTTTGCCCCGTACGAAGCACAAGTCGGATGTCTGGTAACTAGTCTTTATAATCGGATAAACATGACCTTGTCATTTTATCCCGATGACTGCAGTACTTAAGAGTACTAGTACCGTATCCTACGTGACCATCATCTCCATATGACTAAAGTGATACTTCCGTCTTGACATCACACCCAACACACTACGATTCTCAATATACCCAGCATAGGCGTACACAGAACCTCTTAAAGCCCTGGATGACCGCAACCAAAGTATATTGATTGTCACAAGTATTAGCGGTGCAAGTCTCAGGTTAAGACCAAATACACCTACCCTGATTTCAGACTTCCATAGACACATAGTCATACTACCAATGGAATTCTGAGGGGGTCTATCCAGAGCGAAGCTGTTTCCCGTACCATCGGTAAAACACAACCTCCTATTACACTTGCATGAGTATCCTATACCCAAACATATGAGAACTATGTCGTTGTGCCGTCACAACGCGCACAAGTGTAATACTAGTCTTTTACGTATTTATCGATGTCCAATCTCGATAATACTCTGACTAGGGATATTTAATGATTTATCATTCGTGGACTGATATTGTCTCATATCATTCTCAATCCAGGAACAAATCATAGAGACCTCCTATCATTTATACATCTATGTGATCTAATCACAAACGATAAGAGAGCAATCTCCTTTGTCACATAGTTAATTTGTACAACAACACCATGATCTGTACAAATAGTAACGCTATGGGTCATAATTGTCCAACAATCTCCCACTTGGCCTATAGCCAGTCACTCGAGTGTCTGACACCCGAACTATGTACGGTTGGCTCAAATGCTGAGAAAAGGCTTTCGTTAGCGGATTTGCATAATTATCATCTGATGCGATTTATTCGATCATCACATCGCCACGATGTATGATCCGAACGAATCAGATGATTATAGAAGTATATATCTGGATCGTTGATGAGACCATTAATTCTTTAGCCTGTGCTGCAGCCTAGCTCAGCTGCTAACATAATTATATCTAATCTAATTAGATTTGTTGTCGTCCTAAATGGCTTTTATTGCTGCCTCAGCTGCAGGAATATCCGAATTTTTTGTTTATTCGATAACAGTATCTTGCTTGGAAGATTTCCAACTCACTGTTTCGTTATTCAAACTTTGTAGTACCGTTTGCGACTTGTAGTCGTCTTTATCGGTTTAGGAAACTTGTAGTAGTGATCCCAGTCACTTCAAGTTCTGTTGGATAATATGACCCATAGCGTCACTATTTGCACAGATCATTGTGTTGTTGTAGCAAATTAACTATGTAATAAGGAAATTGCACTCTCATCATTTGTGATTAGATCACCATAGATATATAAATGAAGAGAGGTCCCTATGATTAGTTCCTGGATTGAGATGATATGAGACAGTATCAGTCCACGAAGGATTAATCATTAAATATCCCTAGCCGTAGTATTATCGAGACTGGACATCGATAATGCGGAATAGGCTAGTATTGCACTTGTGCGTGTTGTGAGGGCACAACGGCATAGTTCTCATATATATAAGTATTGGATACTTATGCAAGTGCGATAGGAGGTCGTGTTTCACCGATGGTACGGGAAACAGCTTCGCTCTGGATAGACCCCTCGGAATCCCATTGGTATTATGACTATGTGTCTATGGGAGGCCGAATCAAGGTAGGTGTGTATGGTCTTAACCTGAGACTTACATCGCTAATACTTACGATAATCGATAAACTTTGGTTTTGGTGGTAGGGGACTTTTAACAGGTTCTGCGTACACCACTTCTGGGTTTATCAGAGAGTCGTAGAGTATTGGGTGTGATGTCAAGACGGAAGTGTTTCTTCAGTCATATTGGAGTTGATGTCACGCAGGATACGGTACTAGTGCTCTTGAGTGTTGCGCAACCAATCGGGATATTGTGACCAGGTCATGTATATCCGATTATAGAGACTATGTTACCAGACATCCGATATGTGCTTCGGACGGGGTAGACACTTATCCAGCCCCAGCCCTAGCACGTGATTATCTGATACTGGGCTAATATACACAATACTACGGTATACTACGCTTGATACAGATCTATATATTCCTGTAAGAATATTTCTGGAGAATTGGGTAGGCATGGCGCTTTGCTAGAAGCCAACCTTGTCTTGTAAATCGATATAAACGTAGTACGAGGTACTTACGTGTTCGGACAGTCCGACGATCGTATTTACTGCCAACATATCCGGAGATCTCATGGGTCGCTTCCTGAAGATTCACCGATGATGTATTACTCGCACTTTGATTAATCTGGGATTAATTAGAAGAGAGAGATAGAATTAATCTGGGATTAATTCGATGAGAGAGAAAATTAATCTGGGATTATTTGCGGAGATATTTTATCTGGGATAAAATATTAATTAAAGAGAGAGAACGATTAATTTGGAATTAATCGATAAAATTAATATATTCGATATATTAATCGAAATTGGATTTGACGCGGAATTAAAATTAGATTTTAATTCGGGCGAACGAATTAATTTAGAATTAATTCGTTAGCGACGTGAATAGTGATTTCGCTAGGCGTAATCATTTAATTACGACGCGACGGAAAATTCGTTAATTTGGAATTAGCGAACCCGAGCCCGAGAGTGATTGCGGAGCGCATTCGCATTTCGAATTCGAGCGCGGCACGCGAGTCCCATCAAGCGTCAAATCGTTTGTCACATCATGCGTCAAATCAATTGTCACTTTGAGTGATGTGACTTGACAACATGTTACTTTATTAAAGTGATGTGATGTGACTTAAAGTAAAAAGTAAAATGATGGAAAGCTTTATTGCTTTTTATTTTTGACTTTGAATTAAAAGTAATATATATATTTTATTTAATTTACTTGGTAAATGTAATAAAGATATATATTAAATCATTCTCTCTCTCTAGCAAAAAAAGGCATATACGGTTTCTCATCTCCCTCCCTTTTCTTCTTCATCTTCTTCACGCATGGTGCGTTTTTCTTCTCTTATTTTTCTGGTTCACCGAATTTTTGAGAAGCAAAATGGAAGATGAACAGTGCTAGCACACCTTGAGTAATACATAGGTGATAGGGAAGTGTCTTCATGAGCTTGGAAAGCTTGAAGCTTGGAGCTTCAATGGAGTCTTGCATGGCCGAAAATGGTGGAGTCCAAACCGCAACAGCCCACTGTCAAGAAAGCCATTGCCGAGCTTGGAGGGAGCTTAAAATCGCACCTGTTCTTCATCATCAAAACCGAAATTCAATGTGAGTATATTCTGCACCTCTTTGATGTGTTCATATACGGTTTTTTATGCATGATTTGTTGATCTTGGGACTTGATTTAAACTCCAACAATGGTATCAAGAGCTTTTGTTGCATGAAAACCAATTAGGGTTCTTGAGCAAATTTGGGGCTTTTTTTATTTTAGCTTGATTCTGTCTAATTGATTGTTTCAGAATGATTATATATGATTGAATTTGAGTTGTATGTAATCAATTTGATAAAAATTGATTGGATTGATTTTCCCCAATTTGCTTATTTTTGTCAAAACTTTAATTTGGGTAAACTCGATTTAGGCATGATTTGGTTGAATTGTTTGATGCATTATGCTTGAATGAGGTTGAATTGAAGTTGTGCATGATCAATTTCAATTCAAGAAAATTGGATTAGATCAATTTTCCCCAATTCTTTAGGTTGAAATGAAACTTGAAATTGGGTAAAATGTGTTTAAGCATGTTTTAATTGAATTGGATGTTTAGTATGCTTAGAACATGTTTAATTGAGATTGTGTGTGATCAATTTCATGAAATTGGATTGGATTCAATTTTCCCCAAATGGAGGCTTGGCCGAAAATTGGAAGAACCCTAATGTCTTGGTAATTTTGTTTTGTTTGATCATTGGATGACTTAAAACAATTGGTTAATGTTGTTTTGAAGTTCAATTGGATTGAATTTTGATTTAGAACATTTTTTCCCTTTTAAAGTGGCTTGGCCGAATCTTGAGAAACATGAAATTCTTTGTGTTTTTTTGTTTTAATTCATGGATGAATTGAATTGATTTGGGAATTAAGATTGTGGACTCAATTGGATTGAAACCGAATCGAATTGAAAAACCCCTAATTGCCGAGACTTGAAAGCATGTTAATTGGGTTTGATTTTAATTGAATTGTGTTGGACACTATTTGGTTGTTAAAATGCATGATTAATTAGGCTAATTGATGTTTAGAAATGTTAATTGGGTAATTGATTGTGTATTACACTTAGGTTAATTAATTGTGAAATTTGGAATTTTATAAGTTAATTAATTTGGGCTTGATTTTGGAAATTGGGCTTGTTAGGTTGTAATTGGGCTTTTGGGCTTTGTTGTAACAAAGTTGGGTTTAGGCAAAATTGGTTGGATCCAATTAGGCCCAAAACCGAATCCAAAAGGTCCAATTATGACTTAATGGACCTTAATTATTTAATTGGGCCTAATGGGCCAAAATTAATTTAAAGGCTTATGGGGTAACTCCCGGATTGGATTTTGGTTGTTCGGTTTGACCCGAGTTGACCAAAAGTCCACGCCTATAGAAATTAATTAAAAGCCATTGGACTTTAATTAAATAACATTAGATTTAATCGGGCTTTGAGACCCGTTGCGATTAAATTTGGAATTTAAGTCGTAAGGTTCATTAATAAAAGTGTAATATTTAATTTTGAATTAAATAATGAATTAGAATTAAATACGTATTAAATTTGGATTTATTATGTAATTTAATTTAATTCGTAGGAATCGTACTTTGAGTACGTGTTCGCAATACGAGTTTGACTCGAACAAAATCAAATCTTTGTTTGAACATTGGATGATCACTAATAATCAAGATTAATTAATTTGATTGATTGATTGATAACATGCTTGTATGAATACATGGTTGTGATGTTTGAATAATGCATATCGGATGGATATAGCCGGGTGGGCGATTTTGGAAATTGTAATAAATTTGATTTATAAATTGGACCTGCGTGTCCAGCCTTATCTCCTATTTCTTTGTATTCTCTTCTCACCTATTCCCCTCCATGTAAAAGAGGTTTCTTTAGAAGTGTAGTGTAACGGGTAGAAGTAATACAAGTGCTAGCGGGAGAGAGAAAATGAGAGATTTGATCTAGGATCAATGTGTTAAGTATCCATCCGCATATCATTATTATTTTATTTCATACTCGCTTTATTATGTATTTAGAATGCATGTTTAAGGGTGTATGGATGAGACCTTAACAAAGATAATTAAATTGGTAGCCAATTTGCACGCGAAAAACCCTCGTTTTATATTAAGCAAATATCCTTCCATTGAATGATTCTTGTTCAAGATCCGAAGTTGGCATTGGTTTTTATTGACCAAAGTCAAGACCTTTGTCAATCAAGGATGTACTTGAATCATGAGAGTTTTGTTGCATATCGGTGTCTTGTCCAAATCGTGATTTTTATTGGCCAAAGTCAAGGTCACTTTTTGTCCAATGACATTGATTACGAAACTTTCCTCGTCAATGGGTCCCGCTTAACTGGAATCATTAGGTTTGTTTTTGGCCAAAGCCAAGGCCTAGATGATTCGGAGGATATGGTTAGGAAAATGTATTGGATACATTGACATTATACATATGTTTCGGACTTGGATGTCCACCTAACCGGATCTAGGAATTGGATGAGATCCAATTGATCTGTGAGATCTACCTAGTTAAATAGCATACAGCTTTTTATTGGCCAAAGTCAGGGTTGTGTGTTATTTAACGGGATCCTAGCCCACTAGGAAAACGGTTTCCCGAGTACTCCACAGAGGGTTAGAGACTCGACGAAAAATAGTGGGAGGCAAGTATTGAATTTGCAACATTCGTTCAATTACTCGCTAAACACGCTCATTTAAATTATTTCGTCGTTATATTAAATGTTAGTTAGACTAATATTTAAATTGTTGTTTTAATAAACAGTTGGACTGTATTATACTTGATTATATATAATTGGATTATATTAATCAATATATTTGAATTAATTAATTTCAGTTTACAGTTGATTTTATAATTGGATTATAGTAATCAATGTAATTGAGGTTAATTAATTTGGATTATATTTGATTATATAGTTGGACTATTATAATCATTATAATATATATAGTACCACTAATCGTTGATTAAATAGTTGGACTATTGTAATCAAGATAAAATTGAAAGTTGGATATTTAAAATATAATCTGGGATTAAAATATTTTAAATGATTTAATTTTCAAATTGGGAATAAATAATAGGTTACTTTATTTGATAAAATAACTTATTATGACTAAGCCCATTATTAAACAAATAGTAGAGCATAAAGTCTTTGGAAGATTTATGTGATGATGACTTTAGTGCTTAATTAATATACTTATAATAAATCTATCTTAAGATTTAAAAGTATTAAAATTGCAATTAATAATTCTTGGAGAATTAATTGACTATTCTAGTGGAGAAAAGTCAAAGTTTGCAATTGGGCATGTAGCACAAGGTGCACATCGTTTCAATATTCCGAAACCCAAGGCTTGGCCAAAGGTTTGTGAAATATTGAAAAGGATAATTGACATATCCCAAAGTGACTACCATTTGGATATGGAAGACACGAAGGAATTAAAGATAGGGCGAGGCTCTAACTTTAAAAATATTTGTCAAAGTTATGTTTACTACTAGTATTAAAATTGGATTTTAAATACTTAGTGTGGTACATAATACACATATGTATTGACGTTCAGAATCCGCTGTGAGCTGGATACTGGCTTCAAGCCGAGATTTCTCTGCGAATTGGAAACGGGACGAAAGTCGCTGTTTCGACCGTAGATACCTAAGTTTAGGAACTACCCTTTGGGTATGTACTTAAATTAGGAAATGTTATAATGTAACTAGTTTAACTAGAGACATTATCTCTATATCAGGGTTTAATCCGATACGGATAAAACCTTTATATTCTAGAACACTAAAGTGTTTCATTATATAAAGATGATACTGAGATAAATACATTGGATGTAAATAACAGAATTTATATTTTGAATATAAATAAAATCTCAAACATATAAATTGACAAATAAATAGCTCAAATTGATTTGATCAATAGAGACTTATTTGTGGCATTGTTGTCTAGGACACAATTATAGAAGACTCGTATATCCACACTTTTAAGAGTGGGTACTAGGACTGATTTGACTATTCAAATAAGGTCTACGAATCTAGTTTATTAGGTTAAATACCTAAAATACTATTTACTTGGTAATAGTAAAAGGGCCACCGATCTGTTAGCCCTATTCATGGTGAAGTAAGTGGGCCCATATCTAGCTAGGCTAGATGTGAACATAATATTTCGTGACCTTAACGGATGTGACAACGTTGTGGTTATGTGTTTCTTTTGAAGAACACAGATCGGAAACTTTAGAGTTTCGACACGAAGTAGAAAAACAGATCGGCTATAGTATTATGCCGCCACGGTAAAACCGTAATGGAAAATACTTAAGCAGTAAGTTTCATACGTACATGAAAGAGTACGGTATTCTTTCAGATGAGGACATGATAAGGTTTATCACAAGTCGCTCAGAGCTACTATCTCCTTCAACCGGATATGTTTTACAGTGCTAAACTTATTTAGAATAAGGTTCCATATAATCTGTTTGACAGATATCATATAGGATATGAACAGGGAAGAAACGAGGTTTCTCATTCCTGATAATTTGGGTATGCCAGGCATAGCGTTTGGATGATACCAAACTAAGGACCCAAATTGGATAAATGCCAATATAGGTTATCTTAAGGGAAACCTTAAGTATAGTACTTATAAATCCCACATGAGAACAATATGATTGTTGCTCACCATGCGGTTTTCCTGAGAGAAATACCGATATGCAGTGGTCAGTGGGAGGATAGTGATACTCGATAAAAATCGGAGTAATACTGTTCAAGGCACGAAGTCCTTAATGGAACACAAATAGTTCATCTATGATGAAACTATACCATTAATCTTCAAATACACAAACCTCGTAGATCGGATAGAGTCAGAAAACGACCTAGGGTATGGGTTTCTGATCTAACCTCATAAAGATGTCAATCTTATGGAGGTGTACCATCCGACTACGTTTTGAGAAAGTGATACGAGGTATCGACTCCCCTATGATGGCAAAGTGCCATGAGTCTGGAATGGATTCCACAAGGCATTTGATGGAAAGGTATCGTTTCAACATGGTGTTTAATAACGGTTCAACCTTTTACCTGTTGCCATGGTAAATCCATTTTGAAAATGCTTGAAATAACTGTATATTTCATTTATGAAATGTGTCAGTTAAATCAAAATCGCTTTCCTGAAAAGGAAACCTTTTGGAGGATGTTTACAACATCCTGACGATTTTGTATAACCGACAAACAAGGTTTGCAGGTTATTCGATCCATGTTTGGATCATGCAAGCATAAGGTTCTTGGAACTGACGTTTTGAAATAATCATAATGGTTTATGATTTGATTCAAAACGAAATAATTCTTGTGTATATAAGGAGGTTAGTGGGAGAGCGCACTGACAGTAAAATTCCCATAAAGCTATTGTTGAAAGCTTGGCTTTCAATAGAAATTCTCCGTAGAATTCTGGGGAGTAACAACCTTTATTCAAGGAATAAAGATCTACTGGGATAGATTTGGAGTTTGTTAACACTCTCTGGGAAATTGTACATTTAAAATGTACTTGTATTGGTGTCTCATACGCTTCGAGCATATGGAGTCACAATCGGATCAATCCAAGTGATAGTCACTGGATTGAAGTTAAGAACATCTGTTAGTATCTCTGAGAACTAAAGATGCTATCTTAAACTATGGAGATGGAGAACTTGAAGTGACTGGGATCACTGCAGCAAGTTTCCAAACGATTAAATACTGCGGTACTATAAAGTTTGAACACCGGACAGTGAACTGGAAATCTTCCAAGCAAGATAACTGTTGCCGAATAAACAACAAATGCGGATTATTGCTGCAGCTGAGGCAGCAATAGATCTTTGGATTGAAATAAATCTAATTAGATTAGATATAGTTCTGTTAGCAGCTGAGCTAGGCGTCAGCACAGGCTAAGGAATTAAAGGTCTCATCGATCCGATCCAGATATATATCTCTCTATCTCATCTGTTCGTTTCGGATCATACGTGGCGATGTGATGATCGATAAATCGCGTCAAACGATAATCAACAAATCCGCTGACGAAAACCTTTCCTCAGCAATTTGAGCGAATGTACATAGTTCGGGTGTTAGGCACTCGAGTGACTGCTATGTGCCAAGTGGGAGATTGTTGGATAATATGACCCATAGCGTCACTATTTGCACAGATCATTGTGTTGTTGTAGCAAATTAACTATGTAATAAGGAAATTGCACTCTCATCATTTGTGATTAGATCACCATAGATATATAATGAAGAGAGGTCCCTATGATTAGTTCCTGGATTGAGATGATATGAGACAGTATCAGTCCACGAAGGATTAATCATTAAATATCCCTAGCCGTAGTATTATCGAGACTGGACATCGATAATGCGGAATAGGCTAGTATTGCACTTGTGCGTGTTGTGAGGGCACAACGGCATAGTTCTCATATATATAAGTATTGGATACTTATGCAAGTGCGATAGGAGGTCGTGTTTCACCGATGGTACGGGAAACAGCTTCTTCGCTCTGGATAGACCCTCGGAATCCCATTGGTATTATGACTATGTGTCTATGGGAGGCCGAAATCAAGGTAGGTGTGTATGGTCTTAACCTGAGACTTACATCGCTAATACTTACGATAATCGATAAACTTTGGTTTTGGTGGTAGGGGACTTTTAACAGGTTCTGCGTACACCACTTCTGGGTTTATCAGAGAGTCGTAGAGTATTGGGTGTGATGTCAAGACGGAAGTGTCACTTCAGTCATATTGGAGTTGATGTCACGCAGGATACGGTACTAGTGCTCTTGAGTGTTGCGCAACCAATCGGGATATTGTGACCAGGTCATGTATATCCGATTATAGAGACTATGTTACCAGACATCCGATATGTGCTTCGGACGGGGCAGACACTTATCCAGCCCCAGCCCTAGCACGTGATTATCCGATACTGGGCTAATATACACAATACTACGGTATACTACGCTTGATACAGATCTATATATTCCTGTAAGAATATTTCTGGAGAATTGGGTAGGCATGGCGCTTTGCTAGAAGCCAACCTTGTCTTGTAAATCGATATAAACGTAGTACGAGGTACTTACGTGTTCGGACAGTCCGACGATCGTATTTACTGCCAACATATCCGGAGATCTCATGGTCGCTTCCGAAGATTCACCGATGATGTATTATAGCACTTTGATTAATCTGGGATTAATTAGAAGAGAGAGATAGAATTAATCTGGGATTAATTCGATGAGAGAGAAAATTAATCTGGGATTATTTGCGGAGATATTTTATCTGGGATAAAATATTAATTAAAGAGAGAGAACGATTAATTTGGAATTAATCGATAAAATTAATATATTCGATATATTAATCGAAATTGGATTTTGACGCGGAATTAAAATAGATTTTAATTCGGGCGAACGAATTAATTTAGAATTAATTCGTTAGCGACGTGAATAGTGATTTCGCTAGGCGTAATCATTTAATTACGACGCGACGGAAAATTCGTTAATTTGGAATTAGCGAACCCGAGCCCGAGAGTGATTGCGAGCGCATTCGCATTTCGAATTCGAGCGCGGCACGCGAGTCACATCAAGCGTCAAATCGTTTGTCACATCATGCGTCAAATCAATGTCACTTTGAGTGATGTGACTTGACAACATGTTACTTTATTAAAGTGATGTGATGTGACTTAAAGTAAAAAGTAGAAATGATGGAAAGCTTTATTGCTTTTATTTTTGACTTTTGAATTAAAAGTAATATATATAATATTTTATTTAATTTACTTGGTAAATGTAATAAAGATATATATTAAAAATCATTCTCTCTCTCTAGCAAAAAAGGCATAATACGTTTCATCTATCTCTCCCTCACCTTTTCTCTTCTCTTCTTCATCTTCACGCTTCACGCATTTTGCTTTTTTTTTCTTCTTCTCTATTTTTTCTGGTTTCACCGAATTTTTGAGAAGCAAAATGGAAGATGAACAAGTGCTAGCACACCTTGAGGATAATACATAGGTGATAGGGAAGTGTCTTCATGAGCTTGGAAAGCTTGAAGCTTGGAGCTTCAATGGAGTCTTGCATGGCCGAAAAATGGTGGAGTCCAAAACCAGTCCAAACCGCACAGCCCACTGTCAAAGAAAGCCATTGCCGAGTTGGAGGGAGCTTAAATCGCACCTTGTTCTTCATTCATCAAAACAAAACCGAAATCAATGTGAGTAAATATTCCGCACCTCCTTTGATGTGTTCATATACGGTTTTATGCATGATTTGTTGATCTTGGGACTTGATTTAACTCCTACAAGTTCTCCAGCGTCCACAAGATCAAGACATCACCTAGATCTCGAAGATATTAACGATGTTTCTTAATATCAATCCAATCGAGACTATCACTGGGATTGGGCCTTTTTGTGAATCCCATATGCTCAAAGCGTATGAGACATCAGTCACATACATTTTTCATGTACGGGTCTCCGGAGAGTTTATCGAAAGCCAGCTTTCATCACAAGCGATCAATCTTTCACCGATGTATTTTTATATGGGAATATCATTTCCAGAAATGACATATTTATCATTATTTAT